>OZ038519.1:11472710-11502710 GCA_964036315.1 Acanthosepion esculentum | reverse complement strand
CAGGAATGTTTTTGATTACATTTAATTCTTTCTTTTTTACAAATACGATTTAAGGCAAATATATTTTAGTAGAAATAATATTTCTTGAACTTGATTTGATATATGAAGGGCCAGTGAAAAACTCTTTTCCTAACCAAATGATCGAGGTAAGACCCTTTCAGCACCTCCCTATATATTTGGTTCAACTGTAACGAGCTTGCTCATTTTCATTTTATTGTATATTAAAAAAAAACAACACATTGTGTCACTTCGACCTTCAATGACAATAATCAAGGTTCATGACAAAATCCTTGACAATTTTAGAATATACCAGCTGTTCTTTTACCAGAGTACAGCACCTCTATTGTTTTTTCCCTTTTGTTCTTTCCCTTTTTAATTTAGATACATTTTAGATTGTCAATTCTGTTACCACTTCCTGTTTAGCCCATGGTAATTTTTTTTTTTTTTTTTTTTTTAAGCGTATCACCCCAAGCAAGGCTGGAGGCCACTATCACGCAAGGGGTTATAGAAGGGTTGGAGGAAGAGCAGATAGGAGTGGTAAAGGAGAGGATGTGGAGAAAGAGAAAGACAGTGGATCGATCAAGGCAAGGGGGTTACAGAAGATTTGGAGCGAGAGCAGATAGGAATGAAAGATGAAAAGATGTGGAGAAGGGAAATGGATAGATCAAGGCAATAGATAGAGTAGAAAGAGTGATCCGTATAGTCATAGAGGATAGAGTAGAAAGAGTGATCCGTATAGTCATAGAGGATAGAGTAGAAAGAGTGATCCGTATAGTCATAGAGGATAGAGTAGAAAGAGTGATCCGTATAGTCATAGAGGATAGAGTAGAAAGAGTGATCCGTATAGTCATAGAGGATAGAGTAGAAAGAGTGATCCGTATAGTCATAGAGGATAGAGTAGAAAGAGGGATCCGTATAGTCATAGAGGATAGAGTAGAAAGAGTGATCCGTATAGTCATAGAGGATAGAGTAGAAAGAGGGATCCGTATAGTCATAGAGGATAGAGTAGAAAGAGGGATCCGTATAGTCATAGAGGATAGAGTAGAAAGAGGGATCCGTATAGTCATAGAGGATAGAGTAGAAAGAGGGATCCGTATAGTCATAGAGGATAGAGTAGAAAGAGGGATCCGTATAGTCATAGAGGATAGAGTAGAAAGAGGGATCCGTATAGTCATAGAGGATAGAGTAGAAAGAGGGATCCGTATAGTCATAGAGGATAGAGTAGAAAGAGGGATCCGTATAGTCATAGAGGATAGAGTAGAAAGAGGGATCCGTATAGTCATAGAGGATAGAGTAGAAAGAGGGATCCGTATAGTCATAGAGGATAGAGTAGAAAGAGGGATCCGTATAGTCATAGAGGATAGAGTAGAAAGAGTGATCCGTATAGTAATAGAATCATTTAGACGTCACACTACTCCCTATTTATGCCTTTCCTTTATGGTCATGTGATCTACTTAATTCAATAATGGGATTGCCTGCATTTGCTCACTGGCAATCTATGTTCAAACTCAAGTGTTGGCAGCGACACTTTATTCCTATATAATGTCTGCCTTTTTCTCTAAGCATTGGTTTCCTTTAATATTGTATCATTATTTGAACATTTCTTTAAGGGCAGCCATCTTTGTAGACATTTACTTTCAATGTTGCACTTTGTCATATAGAATCCCATTTACCATGTGTTGAATGTTCTCACACTGCGTCAGGCTGTAACTTCATGTAACTTTCTTCCTTTCTGTGGATTTGTTATTGTAAACTACTTGCTACATTGTTTACCCATTTAAACCCTCGGACTCTCAGCTGTGGTCAGCAACTATGTCATATTTTTTCTTTCCTTTTTTATTTATTTTGGGATTAAACTAGTCTCAAAATTGAATTTCTTTTTTTATTGGTTTCACCCCCTTTTGGCTTTCAATAAACCTGCTGATAAACTGGATGTTTTCTTCAGAGTTTGACTGCTGTTTTTGATTGCTGTCTGCATTTATCAGGCTGTCTGAGACGGACGTGTATCAAGAGGCAGTACACCAACTATCATCATTATATAGGTGCAGAAATCTTCTAATTTTTAACAAGCCCAAATACCGTAAAATATAAGATTCAAAGTAAAAGAAGATTGTAAAGGCATAATATATATATGTGTGTGTGTGTGTGTGTGTGTGTGTGTACCAAAGCCATTGATGGAACCAACAGACAACTTGCCAAAACCTAAAGTCTCAAACAAAAATGACAATACTGAAAAAAGAAAAAATGCTTAAAGGAAAACACCTACTTCCTCAGTAAAGTGCTCTAAGCCAAGATGGCCTAGAGCAAAAAACACTTAATGTTAATTCCTATGAAAGGATATAGCAACCAGACTCATGCTCATCCAATCTTCAGACAACTTGATTTATTTTTATATATATATATATATATATATATATATATAGATAATAATTGGCCACTCGATATCGAGGACACCCATTGCAATGCACAGCTAGCTAGCGCATATTGCAACATTTGCACAGGCATTTTGCAATTTCCCACCTGGGAAATGCCCACAGAGCCCACCTGCAGTTTATACTGTTATTGGCGTGTGCAGAGCCAATTAACAGTTTTTAGAGCGTTGGTGCGAACCCAGCGTGATCATAAATGAACAAGGCTGGCCACCTCAACTCGCAATCATGGTGTTTTGTGATATCGTGCTAGCTTTGGCCAACGAGGTCTTCCACACAGTTTCCTCTCCCAAATTCACTCACATGGTTTTGGTGGACCCGTGGCTATGGAACAGACACTTGCCAAAGGTGCCATGCGCTTGGAGTCCGATAGCTGCTGAAATTAGTTCCAGCCAGGATTCGAACTCGGTGCCTCGTGATTCTAAAGCAACGCCTTAGACCACTCAGCCACAATTGCGTACAGTACCAGGTGTTCCCAAGCGGTCCCCCATCTAAGTACTGACCTAGCTCTACGATGCTTAACTTCGGTGATCGAACGAGAACTGGTGTTTTCAGCGTGATTTGACCGTACATATATATATATATATATATATATAGACACACACACACACAAAACTTGTCTATATTATTTAATGAAACATGCATTAATGAAAAATTGCTGCCGAAATATATATATATATATATATATATATATATAAATATAATTAATACAAATATTAAATTTGTCACTTAGATGATTGGTATTACCGTCAGCATCCCAAATCTATAGTTTTGTAGTTGAATCCTCCACCCGCCAGTAATCACTCCGTCCACTAATCAGGAGATATAAAGTTCTAGGCAATTAATAGCAATAACAGTGTCTTTATTTTGGTGGGAGAAGGCACGCTGGATTAGTGGATAGTGGCTTGGATCGAGGAATCAGAGAGCTGAGTTTGAATTCCAGTCGAATCCATTACATTTATTTACGTGCAAATACCCCTGGGAAAAGTATGAATCCTATTCTCCCCCCAGCTATGTGTAAATAGCAGGACAGACCGGGTTCTATAGCCTTGGATGGCAACTGGTCTATTGTAGAAAGAAATGGCAACCTACTGCAGGAAAAAAAATCTGCCTCGTCAGTCATGTATCAAAAGATACATGATCACCTAAGTGTGTATCATGCATGGCACATAACTGAGTGTCTTGATCAAGTATATAGAAATTCATAGAAATAATCCACAATTTAAAAGCATAAATAATGTGAATTTTTTTACTGTTTAATTAAAATAAATATTAAATTTTGTTTGATTCCTAAATTGCAAGAATGTCTTCTGACTGGATTGGCTAATATTCGAATAGTCTGTTTAGCACCATAAATATTTATAACGTCCAAGAAAATGTTCAGTGCCGCCGTTTTTATTTTTTTATTTTAACCCTAATCGACCGGGTCCTTGGAACTTTAGACCTGTCAATATTTTGCACTACTTAAAACGCTTGATAAAAGTGCAGTTTAAATAATGCAATTTGCTATTTATCATGCACTAAAACACAAACTATATGCAGAGGATTGAAAGTGAGATAAACTTTATTCTATCACCCAATGATGGCTGGATAGCTGAAAGTCGAAAGAAAAGAGAACTGCATAGTCTAAACAAGCAAATCTTTTACAATGTCCCTAAATATTTTGGCCTAAGTCCACTCAAAGTTGGGAAAAACGGGAAGTGGCCATGGAGGCTTTTCTTCAAAAGGTTATGAGTAACAACTTTCTTTTTTAAATATTTCTCAAAAAAATAAAGTGTTCACGTGTATATAAATGTGCTGGGTTCTGTAAAGTTCTTTCTGTGCCAACCTCTTAGAGACGTTCACTTTAACAGACTTAAAGAGGAAAAAATAGAGAGAGAGAAGAGAGAGAGACATACTAACAAACCAGCTAATGTTAGTCATCAGAACAATATGGCTGCCAAGTCAACTCTGTTAAATTATTGAAATCATTTCCAAAATCTGTCCACAGAACACAACCATTATAATTTTACATTTATCATTTCACAGACAGTCCTGACCACAGGTTATCCCAATACGGACACCAAACCAAGAATCCAGAACCATTACAATATTGAACAATATGGGGAAGCATACGATGCATAGGAGGACATATAGTTCCACCGGCCCTCACTTTGTTCATTTCGTTTTTCAGCCTGGGCAGCAGCAGCAGCATCATCATCGTCATCATCGTCAGAGATATCGAATTCCCTCTCGCTCGTCTCGCTGTCATCATCATCACTGCTCTCCATGCTCCATTCAGATGGGTAGGCAAGAAAACGCTCACATGATGATGATGATGGGGCCTGGGGCAACCGGCCCCTCCTCACATCTCCTCCACTACTGCTGCTGCTACTGCTGTGGCATGCAGCTGCCTTGGTGGAAGTTGAGGGTTGCTGGTAGCTGAGGGCTTTCATCCGACTACTGCGAAGCTTGTGCAAGTGGTTACTATCTTGGCAGTCCATCAGGTACCCTATCACAGGTAACGGTAATGGTGATGCCCAAGGGTTGGGTTCAGAAACAGAGTAATTCTGAAGAAAGAAAAAAAAAAAAAATGACTTATTAACCAATTTCATTATTAATCATAATAAACGAATTTAAAATGCAAGTTAGAGATTTAAAGTTTTTAATTCATATGGGGGGAAGAAACATTTTTTTTGCCAAGCCATTAGGTACCTCTAATTTAAAGAAGAAAAAAAAGAAGAAAAAAAAAGAAGAAAAAAGAAGAAAAAAAGAAAAAAGAAGAAAAAAAGAAAAAAGAAGAAAAAAAAAGAAAAAAAGAAGAAAAGAAAAAAGAAAAAAAGAAAAGAGAAGAAAAAAAAGAAAAAAAGAAAAAAAAGAGAAAAAAAAGAAAAAAGAAAAAAAGAAAAAAAAGAGAAAAAAAAGAAAAAAGAAAAAAAGAAAAAAAAGAGAAAAAAAGAAAAAAGAGAAAAAAAAAGAAAAAAAAGAAAAAAAGAAAAGAAAAAAAGAAAAAGAAAAAAAGAAAAAGAAAAAAAGAAAAAGAAAAAAAGAAAAAGAAAAAAAGAAAAAGAAGAGAAAAAAAGAAAAAGAAAAAAAGAAAAAAAAGAAAAGAAAAAAAGAAAAGAAAAAAAGAAAAAAAGAAAGAAAAAAAAGAAGAAAAAAAGAAAAAAAGAAGAAAAAAAGAAAAAAAAGAAAGAAGAAAAAAAAGAAGAAAAAGAAGAAAAAAAGAAAGAAAAGAAAAAAAAGAAGAAAGAAAAGAAGAAAAAAAAGAAGAAAGAAAAGAAGAAAAAAAAGAAGAAAGAAAAGAAGAAAAAAAAGAAAGAAAAGAAGAAAAAAAAGAAGAAAGAAAAGAAGAAAAAAAAGAAGAAAGAAAAGAAGAAAAAAAAGAAGAAAGAAAAGAAGAAAAAAAAGAAGAAAGAAAAGAAGAAAGAAAAGAAGAAAAAAAAGAAGAAAGAAAAGAAGAAAAAAAAGAAGAAAGAAAAGAAGAAAAAAAGAAGAAAGAAAAGAAGAAAAAAAAGAAGAAAGAAAAGAAGAAAAAAAAGAAGAAAAAAAGAAGAAAAAAAAGAAGAAAAAAAAAGAAGAAAAAAAAGAAGAAAAAAAAAAGAAGAAAGAAAAAAAAGCATACCATGATGGGAAAAAAAAAAAAAAAAAAAAAAAAAAAAAAAAAAAAAAAGGGACACAAACTTTATGAATACTACAAATTTTTATCATCAAAACGTTTGTTGTTATTAAGAGGAAAGACCAAATAATTTTTTGATCACTTTATTAAATTTTTTAAACCTTTCTCACACATTTGAAATTCTGGTTAAAAATCTTATTTGCGGGGGGGGGGGCAGCAGTGGGCCAACGATCACTATGGGAATGTTAGCATCTTTTTGCAGTAAGAAACAAATTGTTTTGGAAATTCTTGCAAAAATGAAATAATTGTCAGATTTTAATAAAATCTTTAGGACTTATTCACAAATGAATGAAATTGTTTTTGAAATTTTGTTTTTAGAAAATCATGGTAAATTTTTTTTTTTTTAAAACCCCTACTTACTTAGTTTTATGAAATTTTGAGAAATTAAAATATCAGCCTCTTCATAATTATATTAGTTAAAAGCAGGAGAATTTAAATCATCAATTTGTTTTTATCAAACAGAAACACCATTTACCAAAAATCTGCTCTGAATCATAAAATAAAATATGCATTAAAACTATGATAGTATTTAATTAGAAAAGCTTTTAATTGCTTTTATAAATATATATTAAGGACACTACTGTCTTAACAAAAAAAATTTTTTTTGATAAAAAATTGATTTTTTACAAGAATAGTTTTCATTTTTTTTTTTTTTAATTTTAAAGCCAAGAACCAAAAAACAGCAGTGAACGAAATTCCAGTCGTCTGCGGCAGGTAATGGTACTGGAATTTATCATTGTTTTTTTAATCATTTAAGACAAAAGGGAAAAGAAGACAAAAGGGAAAAGAAGACAAAAGGGAAAAGAAGACAAAAGGGAAAAAGAAAAAAAGGAAAAACATACCTGACTTAATTGATAGGTCAAGAGGTCAGCCATTAATTTTTGGTTTCGTCTATCCTTGAATGAAAGAGGAGAACGACCATCCTGAAAACAAATGAAAACATTTTTTTCTTAAGTTGCTGGAATTTCTTAGATGAAAACAAGCTTCCTTTCATTTTTTTCATGTATTTTTAGATGCTCTGCTTAGACATAATTTGGTCCAAGACCTGTTGAGACGACAGTATTTGAACCAATGCTATATTTTTAACTGATTTTTCATCATTAACTTCAGGAAAAGCTTTTCCTTTTTCTGCAAGGATATATTTCATATTTGAAATAAATATATATACATTTTAAATAAAATTCCAAATTGAATCAATTTATGAAATTGATTTTTTTTTTAACAGCTTCTCAACCTTTTATTTAAAAGCAAAGCATATTTTGGATTTTATTGATTCTTCTTGCAAGTGAATATAGCAATAACAATTATTTGAGAATAACAATAACTTTTCAAGATACAAGTCCTACTATTTAACCCATAGCTGGGGAGGAGGAGATGGATACCAAGGGTATTTGTTTGTACAAACCCAGCAAGAACTAACACAGCTCACCAAATTCTCATTCTGAGCTGTTACTGGTTTTGAAAAGGCAAGAAATCCCTTCATCGGATTTTAAGCATTAATCGACATTATCTTCCATGTTGTTTACTGACATTTGTTTATGTGTAAATGATTTTACCATAAATGAGCGGACTTAAAAAAACATTTTTTTTTTAATTTTTTATTCATCCAAAACATCATTTAAAGATCCCATGCAATGCTTAGCACAATCTACGGAGAACTGAGACCAATCTCTCTTAAACATAAACAAATACGATTACAGTTTGCTGGCCGAGTGGACAGGGAAATCGTCTCATCCTTACTCTATGGCATCCTTCCGGAAGTGTCTTCTCACAAAAACCAACTTCCCCAGACATCATAGCTCGGGACTGAGGGTTGGACATTGGGGATCTGGGGACAACAATGCAGGACCGAACAGTGTGAAAAGGGATTGTTAATAAATTTCCGACCAACCATAGGGAGGTCAAAGGAGGAGGACGATGATGATCCGACATGGGAAATAGATTCAATTGAAAAGCTTTTATAAAAGCCACCTTACCTTATCAACTGTAAATTCAGAACAGCCATAATCGAGTAAAATATTTGCCACTTCAGTGTCCTCTGTCATGCCATATGCATAGTGTAAAGCAGTTCGATAAAACTACAAGAGATTAAAAAGATTTAGAATAAAGCCTTAACAGAGAGAAAAGATATTTTGCTATTCAAAGTAGGTAATCTTTTATAAATAATATCTATATATTATCTATCTACACTCATGACGATGCACATTACTCAAAAAGAAAAAGAAAGCTTCACCCACTTTAAAAGGTCAAAGGGATAAAGGAGTAACAAAAACAACCAACCTGTGCATGTCTTTGTATCTCTTCCTCTTTCTTTTCACCTGAATTTCTTTAAGCTATTTTCTTTCTTACACTTCACCTTTCTCTCCTTCACGCCTACCTGTTCTAATTTCTTATCTCTCACTTCCCACCTCAATTCTGTTACCTAGTGTTAACAGACAGACAGTTGATAACTACGTGCGTGCATGTGCACACAGATACTACACTGATCTGCAGCAAAGTATTAATGCACACAAAAATAATCCTGTTAAGGTACCTACATTGAGGGTCACTGAAAACTATTCCTCTGGTATTTTAGCAACCCCCCCCAAAAAAGCCCCCCACTAATATGGATAAGTTACTGAGAAATCTCAAGCTTGGTTTATTCAAAGAATATTTATTCTCTTGTGTAAATAAAAGATTCCAAAGACAACAATATTTGCATTAGGGGAAAAAAAAAAAGAGGGAAAAACATGGAATTTCAAGGAGTGTCAAAAAGGATGGTTTTTCCCTTGACACCACTATTATTTTAATTACTCCTCCTTAACAGTGTTTATTTTTGAGAATTTACAACAAAAATATTAAACACTATTTATTATTTATTTAGAAGAATCATTTCATATTTACAACATTCTAAAAACTAATACAATTAAAAAAACTAATGCAATGTAATATTTATCATTTACCAATTTATAAAGAAATAAATACAAAAACAATTTTTTATTTACTTCTAATTTATAACCATTTATTAAATTATTAAAATATGTGAACCAACTCTAAGGAAATCTTTATTATTTACCATTTTATAAAGTTCAAAATCGATTGGCAATTAGCCAATGTTTTGCCAACCATTCCAATAAATAATTGGATAGTGTTTATTATTTTTGTTGTCAATTCTCAAGAACAAAGAAAATGTAGAAATTTGTTTCCATATATTTATAAACATTGCTGAAGATTGAAGGTAGTTAAAAAAAGAAACGAAATCATGGGAGGGGAGGGAACATTCTTTTGACACTGTTTTTTTTTCCCCCAGGAACAAAACGTCCATGGTTGGCATACTAAATAAATAAATAAAAAAAGACAGGATTACAGTTGAAAAACTTGATCAGAAAAATTTTTTCAAGATAGAATTTCCAAATTACTGATTTTACACTTTTTAAAAAAAATCAGTATGACCCCTTGCAAGGCAGTAAAGCCACTAAGACACAAGGTGTAGAATAATTAGTAACAGAAACATTAATAATGAGCGGGAAGAGAAAGGAGTAATCAGGAAGACAGTAGATAGCGATTGATATTGCATTTAAATTTTTGCAGATTAAAGTTGGCTGGAAAGCATGGAGCTGGAATGGAGTTCCACAAGTGAGGAGTGTGAGAAAAGAAACTATTAGCATAGAATTTATGGTTATATCTAGCCATCTCAACTATAAATTGATGAGATCTTGATGCCAGTCTAATACTGCGCTTAAATTCAATAAGAACTCAGCTGAACAATTACCATGAAAATATTTACAGAAAAGACATTGAGAAGGAAAACCTTGCAGCAGCCGTGCTGGGAAAATGACTGAAGCAGTTGTCTTTCTAAGATATGGTTAAAAAAACTCACACACACACATACAACGGCAGTTAATGATATCTGAATTATCAAACATCAGAAAATGCTTTCATAATGCTATTTTAAGAGTTTGTTTCATTAAGAATATTTTTACAAATATCATATTGGCATGATTTTCTTTTTTAATTTTGAAAATTAAAAAAAGTTTTTAAAAAACTAAAAATTAAAACTGAAGAAAATGCACAACCTACGAGGCACCAAACAATGATGAAAGATTTTGAAAAAAGTCAATGTTTAAAACTCCAATTTTAAATCCCAAAGCAAGGATTATGTTTAAATTGGTTGTCTTTTCAAAAACATTGACTTTAATTCAGCTTCTGGTGTTAGCAGTCAGTCAGCCAGAAAGAGACAAAAATTGACACATTTTTTTTGTTATTAAAAAAAAAAATAAAACAGGACAAAGACTTGAACAAAGTGTTTGAAAATGCTATTTGATATAGAAATGGTAAATTTCTTTCAGGAAAGGACATTATTTTTCATTCTTTTTTTGATAATTTAAGTATTTTATCTTCTGAAATTTTGAATTATCCAAACATATTTCTTGGACCCCTTTCCAAGGGGTCCGGATACTGTAATATTAACCCCTTCCCTGGTGTTGACGTGTATATAGGTTTTTACCAAAAGTGTCTTTTTCAGACACTGCCAAATAAACATGTCCAAAACATAACATTCAAAAACTAGCTAAAATGTATTTATATGTTCATCTTGATTCTTTTTATGTCCTTCTGAGCTTGAAGAGAATCTAATTGTCAACTCGTACGTCTGGTAGACATGTTAGCCACTGCTCAGGTACTTCAAAGTGTCCCAGTTTCTTAGTTACTATATTAAAAACAAATAAAAAAAAAATCATCTGTTAATTGGCAGGAAAGGGGTTAAATGAAAATAGGAAGGCAGCTTTATTTGATAGCAAGGTTGAAGCTTCTAGTAGGCTATGGTTCACCCAGACACGGTAGACATAGCTGAACCACAGACTATGGCACATGGCCAAGTGGTTGGAATGTTAGTGTTCAGGCCAGGTGACCCAATTTCAAGTCTAACCAGGGTTGATTTGTCAAGTGGGTGATTTCTTGATAATATCAGCCTGGAGATAGGATTCCAGGCAATGTTAGGAAATACCTGAAACCTTGTGAGTGAAACTACATAGACAAAACTATTTAGAATCCATTATGGATTGTGTTAGAATCACAAGTCATTGTGAGTGAGAATTCAAGTAAACAGGCTGGATTCACACCAGATGTGTTCTCTGCCAGAAACTATACCCGTTTGTTTAGCATACTTGCAATATAAACCATAGGTTAGCTCTGTAGGTGTTGAAGAAATACAAATGTCTTTTATCAAGTATTAATAAATTTATAAATGAAAGTGCTACTTTTTAAAAATGTAGAAAATATAAATATAAAGAAATTGTTGGAGTAGAAGTGATGGTTGCATTTAACTATTTCAACAGTAAAAGGGTGGGACCTAGATGCCAATCTAGTAGCACACTTAAATTCATGTAGTCGGGACACCCGGGAAAAAAAGCTTGTCAGATTGTAGAATTTACTTTGTTTTATCAAAAAGTTACAAAAATCACCATAGAATTTTTATAAGTCATGCTTGATTTTTGTTCATTTAATTTATAAAAAAGAAAATTTCAGGAACTGACAAAAAATGCAAAAGAAATTAATAGAAATATACAGATTATGTCTAAAAAAAAAAAAAAAAAAAAAAAAAAAAAATGATATTTACCGAATCTCGGATAGAATCAAGCTGTATCTTGTTGATACAGACGAGTGCATGAGCAATGTTTCTCACAATGGGTACATTACAACGAAGAACTGCCTTGTGTAAAACAGGCTGGCCATCACCCTGAAACATTAAAAGAGGAAAATATTATGGAAATAAATAAATAATCAAATATACATTAAAAATGGGGAAAATAAAAAAATAAAAAAAATATATATATATATATATATATATATATATATATATATATGTGTGTGTGTGTGTGTATATGTATAAAAAAAAGACATGTCTCATTAAATAATTTAAAAAAAGTTTTGTCTGACAAGTTTCTTAGCTTCCTTATAAAGGAAGAAAGAAAATTACCATGTTGATACATAATTTTATTCTGAGTACTTTTGACATCAGCACGATATCATCATCAAGGTCTTGTTTTTTTCTAAGACAAAAAATTGTTGTGTTCATCTGAAAATTTAATTTTTACATGTGAAATGAAAAGTGCTAAGGTTATGTACTGTACAAGTTTTAAATTTTATCATAGAGAGACACGTGCAAACGTCAAGGGAGGTAACTAAGTTATTGAAATGTTTAAACTTTTTTAAAGAAAAACTATGAGTTAAAACGTAGATATTTAAACTATCTACTCTAAACATTTTTAAACATTTGTGCAGTATTCATAATTAATGTTATTAAGGGTTGGTTTCAATTTTTTAATATAGATAGCTTCAAGAGTTTATGTTTATTATTTTCATGAAAAAATATAGATGTATTTTAAACAAGAAACTTGTCTGTAATTATGAGAGGATTCTATTAAAAATAAGTAAACAAGATTTGTCTAAATTATTTAATGAGAGATGGCTTAATGAAAAATGCTGCCAAAATATACGATATATATATATATATATATATATATATAATTTCATTAAAAACGGCTGACAAGGTACCGTTAATTTTTCATGTGTTATTTTTTTTTTTTTTTTGGACATTATATAAAAGTTGTCCAAATGTTTTGAATGTCCAAGTGCTTTTGGCTATACATTTAGCCATTATCAAGAATTAAATTTATTTTCACTTTTAACTAAATGTATGGATTGTTTTATATATGTATCTAGAGTTGTAAGAATGTTTTATTATCCAAACATGGTCAGAAAAATTGTGGCCATGTTCATAGTTGATATTATTGAGTGTTAGCTTTTTCTTTTTTTTTTATTAATAATGTTTCCATTACTTTTAGCCATTTTTTTTATATGTGGATGAGGCTATATTTGTATTATCAATGAGTATGTTACAGATAGAATTTGGTAGATCTCTGTGTGTATTTAAATGAGACATGATTGAGCTATGGTCAGAGTGATGTAATGAAAGTCTTCTTGTTAAACATATTGCAATATATCCAATATAATTATTTATGAATTTGGATTGGTTAGAAACACAGCTCTTTAAGGGACATGTAGATGCATAAATAATATTGGTTTTCTGTAATTTAGATTTTGCAGATGGATTATTATTTTTGACAATGAGATTAGCAGTTTTAAATTTTTTATAGTAGATAATTATCTACTATAAAAATTGCTATGATTTGTTTATTTATGAAAAATGTTTTATTAGTTGGTGCACTTTCATCATTACAGTTTAAGGCAATCAAAATTCCTTTGTAGTAAATTTAAAAATAAAATGACTCAAAAAATTGTTCAAAATATCAATAAGATATTATGAAAGGTTAGATGAATAATTAAATCTTTTTTTTTTTAAAACAAAATTTAGGATGTCCATAAAGTCACTTTAAAATTTTAAAAATATATTACAAAGACAATTGACGAGATATCTTAATCAGATTTGTTCCATGTACTCAGTAGTTATCAAAGTTTTTAATCACATTGTGTATTTCAGGTATCCTGTTGATAAAAGAAGTACTGTTAAATAAACCCCTAAAAGGTTACCCAGATCAATAGCTACCTGAAGAAGGCCAAAGGAAACAACAGTTGAAACATTGCGATAAAATTAAACAGAAAATGCTGCAATTTACAAAAAAATGACCCTTAATTAACCATTAGCATTCTGCGTTATTATTATTACTTTTCTTTGAATTTTTTTTCAAGGCCTCTCAATTGCAGTATTGTTATTTTCGCTCAAAGTTGTTTTCTGTTGCCATAGCTGGATATGACAACACAACTATGAAATTCAAACAAACTATTATTCAGGGATGAGAGTCACCTTCAGCAACAGGATAAACTTTCTGTACAGAAAATGAATTCATATACAGAGTGATAAAAGGTTAACAATTTTTAAACTTCTTGATAAAGTAGAGATGAAGTGTTTAGATCAAAGATAAGAATAATAGCAAATATTACAATCAAATCATGAAAATGATTAAGCTTAAAAATCAACAGAAAGAAAACCACTTATTTAGTCCATGGATAAAAAATAAAGAAACATCCAAGAGATTATGGATTCAGAGATCAATAAATTGAGAATATTTTAGAATTCAAAACAAATATCACTATTAACAAAACCAACCATACTTTCTTTGTCAATCAAATACTGATTATTTACAGGTATGTTTTTCAGGATTACATTCATTTTAGTATGATTCAATGAAAACGAAAGATTGAAGAAAAATGCAGTACCTTATAACGAGCATCAGCCAGGCAGCATTCAAAATCAGGAAGTTCGGAATTTTTAACAATCAAGTGTTTCTCCGCTGTCTCCACTTCCTCGTTAACCACAGCTGTGACAAACGTTTTTATTTCTTCCTGAAAAATAAAGAAACTAGGCTAATAAATCACTACTTATAACTTATAAAAACAGTGCTTCCAACTTTTATTACTGGCTTTGTGTCATGGCTGACAATAGATATAGCAGCTTCAGTGTGGTCATGATTTAGACAGGTAACTCTGAGAAATTGAATTTGTTCATATAGGCAGCTATCAATTCTTTTGTCTTTCATTGTGACAAACAATTGAGAAAACTACACTTGACTGGCAATGGGACAGTTAAATTCAAGCCTTATACAGGAGTATTAAAGAAAAGGTAGGTGCTACGATCATACAGTGAGTTAAGATACTCTATTTTATGAATGAAACCGTCAAAGTGGAGGTCTTTCATCCAGGTATTAGTATTCGTTGGTTGGCACCAAAATTAAGCAAGTTGGCTGGCGAAGTCAGTTGTTGTAGAAACCTGCTTCAGAGCATTTCGTTTACTTCCATTCAATGACCTGATATGTAAACTATACCACATGAACCCAGCAACTCCCAACTGAAGTTATTTTGAAGTATTTCTAACTTTTTGCCGGTAAGCCTCCATGTTTTTCCTTTGTTAGCCACTGATCATAATCACTAAAATTGTAATAAAACCTTTTTTTTTGTTACTATAAAACTTAATTGGTCTTCTTGTCTTTCTGTTTACTTCTCTTTATCTTCTTTCTTTTGTCGCACACATGTGGACAGGTGTCTAAGTAAATATAGTGTTCTATTTAGGGGTCACCAGTTTGTCACAAAAAACTGTTTTGGTTGGGGGAAAATAGAAATGAAAATTGAAGGGCGATAAAGGTTGATTTTATAACAACAAAGGGATTTCAATAAGAAACAACAAAAGATTAAATAATGCATATCAGATTTTAGTAGAGGTCAAAGGTTGATTGAAGGTTCTGTTTTACTAAGAGAAGAAAATAGAGTTTACACAAGATGAAACTCAACCATTCATAGCATCAAAAAATTATTAATGTGCAATAAATCCTTGGGTTATGACAGTCCCAATCAATGATTTCTGGCATAATCGCTGTTAATCTTTTTGGACTTATGCTGTTTGTCTCTTACATATATGTATTATATTTTATTTAATTTCATTATATTTCATCTCCTCTATTGAGAGCCAATGACATCACTGGCAATAAATATACAAGCTGCTTAAAATAATTTCATTTTATGTCTTATATTTAGGTGATGTAAGGGCTTATTCATGGAAAATCATGGGTACATTCCAACTTACATGGAAAATTGCATTACAACATATTGTAGGAATAGAATATATATGTGTAAAATTCTGTGACTTCCATCTGTCTATCACACCCTCTAAAATAGCCATACATTGACCAATCGAAACCAAATTTGGTAGAGAAGTGCAAACAGGTTACAAAGTACAATTGGTTTTACTAGGGGTGCGTAAAAACTGCAGTGTTTTTGTTACAGTATTTTTCCAAACAAATCAGCTTATTCAAATTTCATCGATTGGTTTGCAAAATTGAATGAAACAGAGTCTGTAAATCTCGACAAAAAATGTCAATAACTACAAGACTAAATACAGTGAGGATTTCAACATTTGTCAGCATGTTGCAAAAACAATTTCTAGTATATAAAACTCTGAGATTTCCATTAGTCTGTCTATCACACCCTCTACAATAACCATACATTGACTGATCAAAGCCACATTTTAGGGAGAAGTACAAACAGGTAAGGGGGCACAAAGAACATTTGGTTTAACTGGGGGGGGGTGTAATTTAGAATAAATTTTAATTAATTCTTTTGGAAAAATTAAATTTTATTATTTAACATACAAAATACTCCCACTATTTTAAAAACAATTTAATGATTAAAATAACAAATACTTATACTAAAAATGAAATCTTTTAAGTTTTTATATATACAAGAATCTAGTTTCCAGTTCACCCTGCATTTGCAAGAACAATAAACAAATGACAAGGCCAAAAACTTCAAAAAGTTGGAAATTGGCTCCAGAGAGAAATATTTACACATAGCCAATTGTATGTTGCATGCTCAAGAGTAAGAAATCATAAAAATTTATTCTTTGCTGTTAAAAAGGAAAAAAATAGATTTAAAAAAAAAATATTGTTTACCATGAAGTCCTTAAATAATTAAATAAATTATTAACATTTAGCCCTCTGCATTATTATTATTACTTCCCTTTCCACTGCATTCTTTTTCAAAGCCTCTCAATTTCAGAATCCTTATTGCTAGTTTCACTTAATGTTTTTTTTTTTTCTGTTGCCATAGCAGAGAGATCAGAGTCACCTTCGGTGGCAGGATAAACTTTTTGTACAGCAAACGAAGTCACATACAGCATGATAAAGGTTAAGAGACATAACTTCTATTCAATTATATATTTTTTAGTTTATGGTTGACCCCTAACAGATATATAACAAAACTTCATTTTTTTTCTTTTTAGTCAGTAACACATAAAAAAATAAAAATAAAGCAAAGTTCAGATAAAAAAATAAAATAAATAGCAAAACATTCGATGGCTTTTCCTCCACCATTTGTAGAAATGAATTAGATGATATACATGTGATGCAATAAGATGTAGTGTAACTTTGGTAGACATGGCATGCCAAGAGGATTTAATATCATTTGACTGTGGAACAGTTTTTTGGGGCCTAAAAGATGGAGAACGGTCTCAAAAGGTGGCAACTACACCTGGTTATTATACTAGTAAAATGCAAATTCTGGACATCAGTCAGCAGCATGCAAAAACTATAAGCACCTGCAGAAGATGCAAAAACAGGACGACAGGTAATTATCATCCTTGTCAAGTTCCAGAGGGCAGCATGGCAACAAATTCAATGCTGGTGCCACTCAACTCATCAGTCATTGCAATGTACCGTATACACCGTATTTCCCAGTGTCAGAAATGCAATGTTACCATTATTGATATAATGGCATCACTCCCACATATCCTGTTTGGAGAACTTGCCAGTGGGAAGAGGCTATGCAGAGGCCCAAAACATCATTTCAAGGATCAGTTGAAGACATCCCTGACACAGGCTAACATTAACCCCGAGCCCTGGGAAACCAGTGCTGCAAATCAGCCTTCCTGGTGTAGAACCATCTGAAGGGGGACCGAGACGTTTGACTTCAACTATCAACAGGGAGTGGATTTGTGATGTGCTGTCAGTAGAGCCGACTCACCCATCACCCACAGTCCCCTGTGACTCCTGCTCATGACTCTTCAGGAAGAGGCTGGGCCTTCACAGCCATCTCCGCCACTGCACCAGAGGAGGAGAAAGAGAAAAAGGAGAGGGGATGATGCTAAAGTAAATTCTGGCCTGTCATCAGCAGCACATGAAAACTGTCGGCACCCACAGGTGTTGCATGAAAAAAAAAAGATCACTAACCAACCACTGGCAAGGATGGTAAACAAGCAACAAAAGGGACCATTGCATCAAATACCATTTCAATTCAGCTGGTGCTGCACAACCAATCAGTCAACATTACTCTGCATTGTATGTGGTTTCATAGCTATCAAAAAACGACAATACTATTGACAATATATCTTTGCTTACTGAAGCTCACCTGGTGCAGAGAAAATAGCCATTGGACCATGGCAAAATTTCTGTCTTTCTATCTCTTTTGGGTTGTGCTTGTATGAAGGAGACTAGAGGTTTGGTTAGAGTCTTGTTAGCAAGATGTTGTGAAACCTGGTGACAACTAGCTCTGTAATCGTGTAGGGTGTGTCCTACTGGAGTTTGCAACAACCCCTAGTGGAACCATAGTCTGTTTTGATAAGTGGACCATCTACAGGTCTTCTTGAAAACTATTTGCAACTCTTTATATTTCTCATGTTTTCCAGTTATGATGGTTAATTCTTGCCAGATAACCCAACCCCTTATTGTGCAAAGGATGACATGAAACAGATCCCAGGAACACTTGTCTAACACCCACATAAGAATGATAAGAATGTGTTGGTTCCAATACTACTTGGACTAATTGCAAAACACTTTTCCCTCACCAATTTATAGGCAGAAACACACAAATGCATGCTGGGATTTCTTTCTAGCCAATAAGAGAGGCTAGTTCTTGGTTTTATATGACTCAGTCCCAGTCTGTCTCATCTTGAAGTCAGAATGCTACATTCGCTTATATGAACTTGCTCTTGTATGCCACCCCTAGTTTGTGAACTTTTTGCCACATTACTGTTGTTTTACCTTATTACTGTTAATTTGCTTTGCATATATGATTTGCTTGCTTTATATTATTTTTTGCCCTGTTCTTTTCTTCATTACAGCTTATTGCAAGCTTTGTTAAATTCTGTTTGTTGGGCAGTTCTGTCATTTATTTATTTTACATTTAACCATGGCCAGAACAAAATCAAATATCAAAATGCTAAAAACAAAAAGAAAGATATCTTGGATAAAAAAAAAAAAAAAAAAATTTAAATTGCAATATAGAAATATTTGAATAGAAAAAAAAAGTTTAATCATTCAATATAAATGGAATTAGAAAAATTTATTTTGGCACTGTCTACTTACCTCATATTTACTTATGTTTTGGAAGAAAGAAACGGTTTGCTGCAATTGACTTACAGGAGAACTGAGAGAATCTTCGCTGTCTTCAGACGGGCTGGCCTTCAAAGACAAAAACTACCATCAGCAAATCTCCAACAATCACCAAAGTTATACACAGGAAGCAGTTAAAATTAAATCACTTTAAAAATATCAATGATTCGTTGTATAAATAATGTTATTGTCAATGAATATAATACAGTCCTCAATATCTTACACTCAACCACGAGAGGATTATTAGATATGCATCCAAGTTAATTTTATTCAGCCAAATATACAATGTATGTCAGACTAGAATACATGCTAAGATATTTTTCTACACCCATAAGGTACTTAACTGGAAGAACATTTACACTATTACTACAAATACAAACAAAACAAAAATCAAACAATGGTTAGTATTGCTTTTTATAATCAAACCAAACAAAATAGATTTAAATTGAAAAATCCAATTTACAAAAAAAAAAAAAAAATCATTTCTTAAAATTTTAAAATTTGACGATTTGAATTCAATTAATTTATTTTGAGACTGAAATCAAAACTTAAAAAAAAATTAAGTAAATAAAAATAAAAATTTTAAAATTAATTAAGCCAACACATTTAAAAAAAAAAAAAAATGGCATTGCATCAGCTATACAATTTTTATTTTAGCAGAATCAAAAGCAGTAACATAGCTAGAGGTGACAGGGTAAAAAGGTGGTCTGCTCTGGGCAACACTTATAGGGGCACTCTTGGGTCTGCTTTAAGCCTGTATTGAAATAGAAGTGGATTTAATGTTAAGACACTACTCACAGTTGAAGGACCTTTTCAATTTTAAGTAACTTGATGCATTTAAGCAATTACTATCTTGCCTGAACAATAAACATTATCCAGTGGTGTATTCAGAGCAGTTCTATTATTGTAGACATTGTGAACAAAAAAAATACAACCTGGGTCAGGTTGTGTTATTTTAATGCCTCAGCACTACTACGTGTAGGAGACACATCTTAGTGGTTGTTATATAAATTTCAGTTATTTTCCTTGACAGAACTTCGTTTGAGGGTATGTGTTGCACTATTTTTCATCTTTTGGGCTTGTTAATTGTTTATATATTATATATATATATATATATATATATATAGCCAAGTATAGGATTGGTGTATATGGAATAAATTACAATAACTAACAAATACGATTCTTAAAAGAGTGCTCAATATAGAGTAGAGCAAATATAATCATTTATTCGAAAATTATAGCACTTTTGGTGTCTTCTCAAGTGATGGTGATTCAACACCATCACTTGAGAAAACACCAAAAGTGTTGAAACAAAATGGCTATTTTTGTAGTGATTTTTAACATTTTTATGCTATAATATTCGAATAAATGATATATATATATATATATATATATATATATATATATATATATATGAGGGAGAAAGAGAGTCATTGTGCAATATTTTTTGAAGGCAGGCAGAGGTAGAGAAACGTTAAATTCAAGGGCTGCCTCAGGCAGTCCACACTCTGCCCTGGGTAGCACACACTCTAGCTACATTGATCAAAAGGACATAAACAAATTAAATATCTTCAAAAAACCACATGCAAAATGAGTAAAATCTCATCACACGATTGCTTCCCCTTAACACGATCCTATAATCTAAGGGAAATATTTTTTTAGGCAATGAATGAAGGAAGGAATTCTTTTATACAAGAGAAGCAATTAATGCAATACAAAAATAAACAAAATGAAAATATAATTTAATATCTTTTGAAATTAAGATGGGAATATTGTTATACATGGGGCCAGTGTGGTAGAGCAATAGCCCATTTCTCCCTGCCCCATGAATCTGAGGAAGGCATACATCCAGGACGTTTATGGGCTGATAAGATAGAATTCACTGGATGGAGTTGTTTATGTAACTGCTTGCATTATGATTTTTCTTTTCCCACGCCTGCAACCCAGGTGCAGCTGGGAGGTAATCTCACCAACTCAGCATCACGCTTTTCTGATTGAATGCAAAGGAAAATAATTCTGCATGATGTGGTGAGAGAGAAGAAATATGTTTTGCTTTGTAAAGCTCATATATCAATGGCAACTCTGGCAGCTGGGTTTGCCGGGCTCAGCCCGAGTGAGTCAACATTTCAAAGAAACAAAAACCTTTTTTAGTACATAATTTTCATCTTTGACGTCAACTGAATCAAAAATTTAAAATATTGACCGAAATACATTTTGTTGATATTGTTTATAATAAAGAAAAAAAACAAACAAAGAATGTAAGTAAAAAAGAATGAAAGAAAATTAAGCCAATTGGGCTGCATAGGTCTTAGCCTGATCTGACCTGGCCAGTCGGGCTGCGTAGGTCTTAGCCTGATCTGATCTGGCCAGTCGGGCTGCGTAGGTCTTAGCCCTATCTGAGCTGGCCGGTCGGGCTGCATCGATCTTAGCCCTATCTGAGCTGGAGACAATCTTAATAGGCAATGTATTTCTATAAATAATCTTTTAAAAATATCTAATGACTTGTATGCTGTTTTTTTCAAACACATTTTTTTTATTATTTCAACTTATTGTTTTCAAATGTCCATTTTAAATAATTTATTCCAACTGAAAAAAAGGGAAATTAGATTTAGCTTGACCTTCAAGTCAACAAAAATCAAAATGTCGGTTCGAGGGTTGGAGTGAGGAATGAGACTGGAAGCATTGAGTGTTGAGGAAATATGATATCTGTCAGCAGCCATGAACTTATCCCAAAAATGTACAATAAATTAAGCTAAAAATTCACAGACATACAAACACACACTAATGCATAGACATATATACAAAGATACGTTATTTAAGAAAAAAGAAAAAAAAAACACTACTGGCTAAAGATTTTTAAAAATTATATAATTTTAGTTAGATACTAAAATGATTGCTTTACTCTAAGTTATACCAATAATATATTTTGTTAAAGATTGTAATGACCCTGACAAATATTGAAATCTGACACACACATAATTAGTGGCAACACACACACATAATTAGTGGCAACACACACACACATAATTAGTGGCAACTCTAGTTGCCACTAATTATGTGTGTGTGTGTGTGTGTGTGTGTGTGTGTGTGTGTGTGTGTGTGTGTGTGTGTGTGTGTGTGTGTCAGATTTCTCCTAGCACTACTGGTTCTATGTAACCCAGTACTACCTGTTTCATAGTCGGATTATCGGTGACTTAACCGGTACTCCCACAGTGTTTGTCTGTGAGGAGGGTAGCTAGTCACCCTGCAGGATTAAATACAAGACCTGTCAAAATGCTGAAACTGCCATCTAGCGCAATTTCACTGGGAGTCTTGGACCCCACCATTTCTATTTTTTTTGTTTCCCACTCATTGGCTAAGAGAAGGACACTCTATAAAAACCACACCCCAGGGACCTTCATTGTCATCATCCCAGCTTGCTAGGCCATAACAGATCGAATCCCAGGTATAAAAGGTGGGGCCAGTTCCGCGCACACTCCTCCTAAAAACCTTACTGCACAGACATGAGGGTGATATTCGCGGCCACCAACCATTTCCAAGCTCTGTAGTGGTGGGAAAGAGGCAAAACCAGCAGGTTGAAGATGATATCATTTTTAAGATGGGGAAAATTTTATTAATCAAACTCAGATACAAAAGTATCGTCTAAATTAAAAATAGAAAAACTTGAAGCACCTTTATTCGATGCTTCGTCAGAAGTAAATATCATCGGAATTAAAATTAAACCACTGAAAGGAAAAATCTACTTGCAACAGATCTTAAAAAACAAGGGCGCAGGGAAAAGTTCCAGTTTACGTCATACGTATGTAAATTGCTACTACTACTACTACCGACACTGACTTTCTTGTTTCTTGATATTTGTAGACTGTTTACTAATGCCCCTCTTGACTATTGACATTTGTGTGGACTATTTGTATTGTGGCCCCTTTAAACCTTCATCTTTTCCTGAGACTGTCTTTGTAGAGCTGATGGAAATGGCTACTAAGTCTGTCTCTTTCAGATTCAATGACAACATGTACTGACAGATTGATGTGGTGTCAATGGGTAGTCCCCTGGGACCTCTTATTGGCCAATATCTTTGTAGGATTCCATGAGAGACAATTGTTTGACAAGGTTTCTAAACTATACTGCTAGTTTCATTTTTTTCATCACATACTGAGGCAGAAACATTTTTTCAACATTTAAATAGTCTCCATCCATCTCTACAATTCATGATGGAGGTGGTATGTAACTCTTCGTGGATGTGTTGGTTGAGAAAACCCCCACTTCTTTTCTCACCAGCATATATAGGAAACGCATTTTTACTGGCTGGGTTGTATCTCAGTTGTGATTCCTTTGCTATTAAGTCTAGGAAAATTAACCTTGTCAAGACACTTACCCATTGTGCCTTGATGATATGTTCAGAGTGTAAACTTGATGCCAAACTCAGGCATATTACCAATATTTTTCTCACCAACAGTTATCCTGAAAGTGTCATTAAAACTAACATTAGGCTTAAGATTTCTAAGTTTAATGAAACTAAAAAATGTGGTCCACCTAAATGTCCCCTGTCTGCATGAGTCTCCCTTTGACGGGTCCTTGCTGTCAATTATGCTCTGATAAGATCTCTTCAAATGTCATGTACTGCTTTAATTCTGTACTTGTATGTAACATCTTTACTACCAAAAGTGCGTTCACTGTCTTGTAAAGATGTCTTGCCTATCCATCAACAAAGTTGACTCATTGTTTCAAATGTTCAGATGACTATGTGGGTAAGACGATACAGCAGCTGGATGTGAGAATTGTGCATCATGTGCCTGTTCCAGTCTATATGTAGATATGCTCCAATAACATCCAAGCACTCACAAGTGCATGAATCTGCCATTGGTGAGTATTTATTAAGTACCGTCACTTGCAGAAACAATTATTCAAAAGAATTCTTCTATGTGCTGCACAGAGCCCAGACCGAACGTCTTGGAGGCAGTTGTAATCAACGCACAGCATCCAGCTCTGTGTAGAGAGAGAGAACTTAAACATAAATTGGCACTTTTTGGCAACTCTTGGATTCATTCTGGTTAAACTTGAAAATTTTCTTTTGCATCCACACACTTTTTGCCATATTTCCAAACATCATTTCTCACCAACCGGCTTCCAAGTTTGTCTGAAGCAAATGCGGCATTGTAAAATTTGTAGAAAATCTAATATTCCAACAATTTCAATCTGCCAATCTGTAGTCCCAATCCTTCCATAAATCTCCTTAAATTCAACTTGCATATGGTTGAGAACCACTGGATTAAGTAAATCAGTGCTTAAATTTTTTTTTTTTTTGGCAGGGCATAAAAACATTGACATTCAAATCAAAAATCTAAATAGAGAATAATTTTTTTTTCTTTCATTGATTG
The DNA here is from genome assembly GCA_964036315.1 of Acanthosepion esculentum. Lineage (NCBI taxonomy): Eukaryota > Metazoa > Mollusca > Cephalopoda > Sepiida > Sepiidae > Acanthosepion > Acanthosepion esculentum. The sequence continues at coordinate 11,478,367 of OZ038519.1, read as the reverse complement.
CCCCTTCCAAATTGAAACTGCTATTCCCATGGTGCCATTGCTTTAAAACCAACTGGGACAAGGGGAAGAATCTGGCAATGTCAAATTTGTACAAAAAAACATTACAAGAAACACAAAGCAAACTAGAAAATTCTAATCAGACACACAAAAAAAAAAAAAAGAAAATCTACAGAATCTTTCTTAAAAAAAGAAACAATTATCTTTAAAATATTATTAATAATTTCATTTTTCCCAAATATTACAAATGGCTGTCCATTCTTAACTTTGAAACAGCAAGTGCAGACGAGGCTAATTCTGTGAGATAAAGTTGGTTTGTTGATTTTGTTTAGCGGCATATCAACCTCTATGGCTTATTTAATACTGAAATCTAAATATTTTGAACACAATTTTACGGCTTCAACTAAATATTATGAATGCAATGCCTTCAACTGAATTTAATATTTTAAACGCAATTGTATGCAGTCATTTTGCTATAAAATGTATTGTTGGTAAGTTTTTTATATAAAATTTTACAGTTGGTAAGTTTTTTATATAAAAATGTATTTTTCTACTTTCATAGAGTTTCATAGAAAAGTATTTTTCTAATTATTAAGTATGAATTCAATAATAAAATAATTGTGTCTAGAAAGAAAGCCCAAACATCTGACAAATGTGCATAAATTGAAAAGGAAGAAAGAGAGAAAGAAAGTAAGGTGCGTAAAGATGTACATACCCAAAGAAACCGTGCGAAGATAGTCTTTAGGGGGAAACCAAAAGCAGGTGGGTGCCTGATGTGAATAGATCAAGAACATACCAAAAATATGTCATGCATTTTGGTGAATGCTAGCAACAACAACAACACAAACTAGAGCTAAAGAGAAGAGAAAGACACGGAGGCCACACAGAATTTATCCCACAGTATTCCATAATGTACCTCCAAAGGCATCACCAAATACTGATAGCCATGGAGGGCAAGTAATTTACGGTTGGTGTTGTTGTCATCTTCAAAACACCAGCGGAACACAGCCTAAAATAGAAACAAAACAATAGTAAAAGATTTTTACAGAGGATTTATTCTGTGAGCAATGAAAAAAAAAAGAAGAAAAAAAAAGAACAGTAATCAGTATGCTTTACAAGCAGTCACACCAAAAATACATGTTCTTAAATTCATAAAGTCTAGATACTATAAAGGAAAGTTTTTAACTGTGAGTCAAAATAAGTTCATAGATTTGTTATCCTAACTTACTAATGTGTGATATTTTCCATCTTCAAAGGGTGGCCCATATATGTATCACTGAGCCATAGGTTTGGTTTGGTTTCTGCTTAACAGCCCATGTAAGAAAATAAGCATAAAAATAAAACGGGTAAAACTCGTCCTAAGGATTGAACTCGCAATTACCAGTGAGCCAGAGATATGTTTTTAATCATTTCACCTCAAGCAAGGCAATAAAGCTACTAAGGGCAGGGAATTTGATCATGTCAAAAATCCTGTTATAATTGGGCTTGTCCCTGCCCTTTGTCAGTTTGGAAGGCCATTACACCCTGCCAATGCCTCATAAATAATAGACTATTTCATTTTGATCACGTGGAAGAGGGGAAAAGACATGACTTGGTTTCAGTGAGAAAATGAAAGAGAAGATACAAAAGAGAGAGAATCAGATTAAGCTGATAAGAACAGATGCTACACTTTGATCTTAACCAAAAGGCTGAGAAGCGATTGTATTTTCTTGCCTCCCCCCGCCATGCTGGCAGGATGCAACACAAGGTCAGTTTATAATGTGGGAAGCCTGAGCACATGCTCTTGAGTCAGGTCCAAAAATAGCCCAGCCACTGAAAACCATTGGTTGCATTGGCATCAGTCTTACTACCAATCCACCCCCACTTTATTACACGGCTGCATCCAGACGTTTCCCCAGACCACAAACCTCTCAATAATATTTTCAGTTGTGCTTTGTCCAGAGACACAACTCAAGCGATGAAATGTAATTTATCTGCCCTCAGGCAGATACTACACTTTGATCCCAACCAAGAGGTTGAGAAGCAATGGCAACTGTGATAACAGCGTCATTTTTCTGATACCCAATATCGAACGACAGAAACCGAGTAAGGTAATCGCCAAAAATCCAGTTACCATAAATAAAATAACATTGTCTGTTGAATTATTTTAAAATTTTTACCAAGAGAAATGTTTGTAAGACAGGGATTTGGCTAGTAAAAATAAAAAACTCAAAGACCTAGTTTCTACAATCGATTTTGAAGTTGTCTCCCCCTGAATAATTTGCCCACTGGCTCACATATGAAAGTGAAAAGGAAAGAATGTTTGACTACATTTGGTTAGCGAATGTGCTGTTCAAATTAACTCTTGTATATTTTCTTTTATTACATATTATTTACATTTACAGATGAAAAAAACAAAAACAAAAAATATGATGGCAATACACAGTGGGGGGGAAAAAAAAAATATTTGTACACATACACATTTTTAATTTATTGTATTTCCAACTAAAGAATAAATCTACTTTTCATATAATTAACTAGACACAGATGCATAATGAAATATGCATAGAAAACAGAAATAAAGTTGATTTAAAAGAAATAAATCCCATTTATCCATTTTAATGGACGAAAAAAATATTTGACAATACAAAAAAAAAAAAAAAAAGAATACATAATTTTCTTTTAACAAAACTCCAAACAACTCAATTTTGGTTTCCTCTGTCTATAATACTCTTTCCCAATAAGATTTTTCCTTATCCTTATGTTCGTGAACAAATTTCAAGCTGGCATCTTTGTATCTTTTTAATAGCAGAGTTTTCTGAGGGGAGTGTGATTTTAGAGTGTTCCTATGAATTTCATTGCTTATTGTCCATCTAGTGACACAGATTCCTGATGAAAGCAAATCATCCTGCAACTCTTGATGAGTAATCATTGGATTTTGTTTAATTTGACACATTAATTTCCTTGAAGATCTTGAAGAATTTTTCTGTGGAGCACCTGTTCTTTTTTGGTTTTCAACAGTTTTGAGTTTTTATACTTTGCAATGAATGAATTAATGGAGTAAATGGAATATTCAGGTTGTCTGAGATTTTCCTGTAACTTTTACTTTCTTTCCAGAGCTTAAGAATCAGTTCTTTTTGAGAATTTGTCAATTCTTTACCTCTTGCCAAACAGACAATAAGCAATGAAATTCATAGGAACAATCTAAAGCCATGCTCCCCTCGGAAAACTCCACTGCTATTGAAAAGACACAGATGCCAGGTTGAAATATGTTCGTGAACATAAGGATAAGGAAAAAATCGTATTGGGAAAGAGGATTTTGGACAGACAAAACCAAAATTGAGTTGTTTGGACGTAATTCTAGAAATCATGTATGGAAGAAAGATGGCGATGTCTTCAAACAAAAGAACAAAGTTCCAACGGTGAAATTTGGTGGTGGTAGCATCATGGTTTGGAATGTTTTTCTCCAAAATGTATAGGCAACATATCACTAATAGATGGTAGAATGAATGCTGCAGCAGATCAAAATATTTTGGAAGTAAATTTAATGATTTCGGTTGAAATTCTTGAACTTCCTCCTGATTGGATTTTCCAACAAGATAATGATCCTAAGCACACTGCAAAATCTACGAAGAAATGGCTTGCTAAAAATAATGTAAAAATCCTGAAATGACTAAGTCAGTCCCCAGATTTAAACCCAATCAAGAATCTGTGGCATTATTTGAAAATTCAAATCCAATTGAGATTTCCAACAAACATCCTGGATCTGAAGACCATATGGGAAGAAGAATGGAACAAAATACCAACTAAAATTTGCAAATGATTAATTGAGAATGACAAGAGGTTGGTTTCTGTAGAAGTGAATTATGGGTATTTTATAAAGTATTAAATGAAGATTATGTATTCTTTTTTTGTATTGTATGAATACTTTTTTAACCCATTAAAATGGATAAATGGAACTTATTTCTATTAAATCAAAATGTTTTGTTTTCTATGCATATTTAGTTATTATTCATCTGTATACAGTTAATTATATGAAAAGTATGTTTATTCATGAGTTGGAAATACAATAAATTAAAAATTTGTATGTGTACAAATATTTGTCACCCCCCCCCCGTATGTTTGCAATTTCATTGGTTATATTATCTACATGAATAACTGAAAACTTATCAAGACAATTAACTATTGTATTAACAATTAACTATTTTTCAAATTATTAAAATATTTTTAAATATCTAATGGAAGCGAACATGATGCCTTCCAGCCAAAAAAAATAACGGTCAAATTTAAGTAATTTTGCAATTGCATTTTTTAGATTTTCTTCATTAGTAATCCAGGATTATTATCTATACGACAGACTCTAGGAATTATCTATATGACAAAATGTATTGTAAGATGTAAGAAAGAATTCTGCTTTTTAAATAATTAAAAATTTTTAAAAAAATCCAATGAAAATCAACACTTACACTATTTACAATGTCAGGACTGTTGCCCTCATCTTTATTGCCATATTCACAACATTTTGGCTGTTGTATGCCTCGGCCTTCTTCAGATGATATTAAATAATATAGAAGTTACTAAATAAAGAGTTTGGTTTAAAATTCCAATGTGCATCACTTGAGGATTTTTGCAATTGCATCAGTTATATTTTCTTCATAAATGAGCATGAGTGTTTTATCTATAGAATTGGCTGTGTATTAATTTATAGACACAAAATAATTTTGTTTCATTAAACGTAAAAACAATCATATTGTTTGATATTATAGAACAGAATTTGTGCATACTTATACATATCTTGTGTGCAAGTTTATACAGATGTACTTAACGTGACAGCTGCCATATTATGTCGTCCCAAGTTTCTAAAGATGAATTGCTCATCTATCCGCCTGCAAATAATCATATCGAAATGTTGGAGTGAATCAAAAAGCAAAAATTAGTGAAGACCAAAGTTTACAGCCATTCTGTAATTCAATCAGGCTATTCTCCCCAGGGGAGAGGGTATATAAATACTCCTCCCCAAGGTACCTATCCCTCAATTTACCCTTTTATTTATTTGGTTTCACTTTAATCTGCATAGTACATAAAATATTACTTACATGATTATTACCAAGTCTGTATCAATTTTGATGCTGTTATTTGCATGTAAAGAACAATATTGGTTTTTGATGGATTCCTTCATTTTCTATTGCAGGTTATTTAAAGCCAGAAAATATTTTTAGATTGTAAGAATTTTCTTTTTTTTTGTAGATAACGATTTAGTAAAACAAGTTTTACTAATTAACCCTTAGCTGGGGAGGGGAGAAGAGGTGGATTAATACCTTTTCCCAAAGATGCTCATAATGAACCCAACTGGAATTGGAACTCAGCTCTCTGATTAAAGATGTTGGGTCTATGTACAGAGTGTAACAATATCAGTATAGAAAGTGTAATCGGTGTGCGGCAGAGTGACTGCTGCACCAAAGGTTTTAGTAGTATATGAACTTGCTGCTAGAGTGAACAAAGTAGTAATATTAAATAAAACTAATAAAAGAAACTAAATGAAATGGTTAATTAGAACATCTATGAAAATGCTTGATTACGCCTTAAGAGTGGAAGAGGTGAGAATTGAAACTTGTATTCCTAATTTGAAAGGATGTATATGTAACAAAATCTGAGCAACCAAAATTATTTGAATATTTTCC
>OZ038519.1:11417710-11467710 GCA_964036315.1 Acanthosepion esculentum | reverse complement strand
TCATTCTTTGAAATAAAATATAAATAAACAAAAAAATGGCATAAAATTTCTAATCATTTAAAAAAAATAAATCAAAATTCATAGGATCTATTATTTCCCTTTTCCAATTGCAAAAGTCGAATAAATTGATTCAGAAAATGCAGTTAAAATATTTGTTGATTATTAGATGCTTAACTGCAAGAGAAAAACGATGATTTTTGTTTGTTTTGCAATACTTAACAAAAGGTATATGGAAGAACCCATAATTTGTGTCATGGGGGTAGAGATGACACAATCAAACACGGATTCGCATCATCGTGGCCGGGTGTATTTGTTTAATTCAAGCGTAAAATAAAGACAGAATTTTTCGTCTGACCACACTTCCTCTTTAAAACATCCTCTTCACCGTCTTCCTTTGTATGTAGCTAGCTGGTCAATTTCTAGACATGTAAATATTCAAAGCTGCATAATCCTAACAAGTAAATCAAATGTGTTTAGCTTTCAATTTGACCATATAACATTGGGGGCAGCCTTTTGAACAAACCACTGCGTATTGAATTGAGTTACAGAATATACATGTTAAACAAAAGAATCCATGCAATGTTTTCAGAAATTATTTTAAATGTATGAAAAAAAGTTGAAAAATGGATTACCTTATTTTTAGCAGTCACTAAACTAGCACAACCTTTCTTCAGGATCACTTCGACAATATTCTTTGGCACCAAATAATCAATGCTGTGAAACAACACATTTTGTCCCTGAATTGACAAATCAAATAAAACAGATTCAGAATTATTTCTTATTACACATTTGTATCAAGAAAAAAAAAAAAAAAAAAAAAAAGTAAAGGAGTAATAATTACAAAATGGAAAAAGGTTGGAATATTTTAAAGTTTTTAAATTCGATTGTAAACTTAACATTTTTATTGAACAGTTATGAAATCCCAGTCCATAGTAAATAATTTAATGTTGATATCACTCAACTCGCTGCCACCTGTACAGTTGAATACACTGTGTGGTGAACACCGAGTTTTATATTCTACTGTGCTTGGAAAACAACTCTTGATATCCGTCTCGTACATCACCTGGGTCAGAGAAAAAGAAAGATCACCACTGGGCAGTGGAGGAGTGGCGATGTGTCACTTGGTCAGATGAATCATGATTCCAGTTCTTTTGAGCAGGAGATAGTTTGTATGAGAAGAAACTCCATCAGGTTATTATGGTAACTCTGCAATGGTGGGGGACAGCATTCTGTTGGTGTCTGCAATGGCCACCGAGGAGACAAGAACGCTATGCACCAATCATGTTGCAAACCATCTGCACCCATTCTGGTGCTCATCATGTTACCAAGTGGTAAATTCATTGCAGCACAGTCACACGGCTCTCCCAATATGCGTAAGTGGCGTGAAAATGGTTCAAGGAACACTCGGTTGACATCCAGGTATGTCATTGCTCCCGACTTCATACTCACTCGATTTAAACTCTACGGAACATATTTTGGACATGCAGCAGACATTATTAGACGACCTGAAGCTACACCCAACAGGCAACTAAGTTATTAATAGACAGAGACAGATATATGCACAAACATTTCACAAACACCCTATCATGTCACACTAGGGTCAGTTGGGCACCGTCTGTGAAAAAATAACAGCATGATGCAATTCACGCCACCAGAAATTTGGAAACGGCATGCTATATTAATTGGCATTTGTACCAGAAGCTCCAATGTGAACATTTCAGAGTGTTTGGGTGCCAATCCGAGGACAGTGCAGAGGATTCAGGAAGAGTTGGAGGAGACAAATAGCAATTATGAAGTTATAGCAACTCGGAAAACTCACTCCGTTCTGATAAGAACGCCCAAATCTGTTGGTGAGGGCCTCAGAGTCCTTGAGAAGGTAGTGCTGCCCTGGGTCAAGAGGGTAGCTGCTTGAAGACCCTTATGTCTGGCAACAGGACTCTGCACCATGCCACACAAGCAGAGAAACCGTAATTGTTTTTGGTTATAATGTGGATTTGTTTTAGTGTATATATTATATTTTATTCATCATATTTTTGCTACACGCATTTCCAGTTTCATGACCATCTTCAGGCTAATTAAAGGAATCAATTTTTAAATGAATAAAATTTCCTCATGTTTTTTTAATATTTCATTGTTCATTTTCTGTATTTGTAGTGAACCTTGATCTTATTTTTGGACTGTTGGCAAAAGTAAAGTTCTGCCTAAGTGGTAATAAAATCATTAGGTTTGGTCTTAGTCATGGCAATGACAGATGTGTTGATGATAGATGCCCCCTATCCACATACCACTTACTAGACTGTCAAATCTATTTCCATTTTTGTGTATCGTGTGTGTGTGTATATATACGTGTCCCCATTAGCTTGCACATGAATCAGCATACATACACATATTCTTCCTGTGCTGCGTAGGACTCATATTTGTCCATGAGTAGTCACACACGAGTCCTACATTATAACCAAAAATGTTTGCGGTTTCTCTTTTTTAAATATACATTTTCCTCTCGTTAGAACAATTCCATATATATATATATATATATATATATATATATATGATAAATATACTTTTACGGTATGCTATATTTATGAGTTAAAGTGCTCAATATCAGGGATAGCATGCATGTGTTCATGAAGCCTTGTATCGCATGACTGGAGTTTGTGATTTGATAGATTAATTTTTTTTTTTACAGCTTAACCTTTTGCAGATTTGAAATCAGAAAATATTTTTAGATTGTAAGAATGTCTTTGTAGATAATGACTTAATGATACAAGTCCTACTAATTAACCCATAGATGGGGGAGACGAGGTGGATTCACAACTTTCCCAATGGTATTTGCTCGCAACTGGAATGGAACTCTACTCTCCGACATCCAATTCCAAGCCTTTATCCATTATACATACAACCTGCACATCCAAGTTTACGGCACCTGGCATTCCGAAGCAGTCACTCATCAAGGTACTGACCAGGCTAGATGTCTAATCTTGGCAATTGTATGAGAACTGGCATTTCAACATGATATGGCTGTAAGCCTGGAGTTTGTGACGGTTTGCAAACACCTCTTGACAACTTGATCTTTCAGAGCTAACATGCAGGGTGATTGGGTAGGGGAATGCGCATTTTTCAGGAGAAAAAAAAAAGGTGTCTGAGCATACAGGAAATACAGTAATTGCAAAATATCATTGGGTAAAATTAAGACAGTAATATTCTTTGTTAATGTGAGTAACTCACCTTGTAGAATAACTTGTTTAAATCTTCAGGTCGATCAGGTATAACCTTTTCTATCAAATCTGGAGACACAGGTGAAGTATTGCAATTTATCAATACAGCAAACAGCAGAGGAAAATCAAACTGAAAACAAAGAAAAAAGATCAATGGAAGAATCATATATATAAAAGTGGACATTGAAGTCAACACCTAGGGGCAACAATCTGATTCATGCTAAACACAATCGTCAGGCCATGTATGTTGTGTTTTTGTTTGACTATTTATATATACAGGTCATTGATGCATTGTGAGTAGTCTATTATTCTAATGATTATTTTGGTGGGCAGTAATGGTTCCGAATTATTCTACGAGCTAATGAGTGGGAATAATTGTGGATCTGAATGCAATTTTTGGGCTATTTATAGTGTTGTTAGTTAACTTGTATATTATTGATTATTTTATTGTTGGTTGTTATTACTAAGTTTTCTTGTCTTTCTCTGTGTGTTCGTGGATTGTTAATTTCTTTATTATTTACTTAGTTTACTTATTTGTTTGGATTCATTTATTTTACTTGTTTTTGTTTGTTTATTTTCAATTTTTAAGTAACATAGTAAAAATTTGTTTTAATATCTGATTTTGAGTTGAGTTCTGATCATTTATTTAGTAGTTTGTTTTGGTCTGGGAAGTTAATTATAGCTGTTTTTTCCTCCAGGCAGAGATTACAGTTTTTGGATTTATTGTTGTAAGCTGATGTTTTCCTTGTGCTCAATAAAGACATTATTCAAAATGCATTTATATATTTTTTATAAGTAGTGATCATGTTTTTTTTTTTTTGTATATGTACAGAAAGTACAAAACATTTTATGCAAAATTTTAATTTTACCACTTAAAAATCTGTGAGCATTACATGATTAGTATTGCTATCTGTATCTTTATGTACATAAAATTTATTAAATTTTATATAAAACTACTTTCAAGGTATATGTTATTTATATAACACTACCTTCAAGATATATGTATAAACTGTACTATGAAATGTCAAGGGATATTGTGTTTATGCTTGGGTTCCATTCCCAAGCTGCTCCATTTTATAAATGCTATATACAAATTAAATAGCCTGTATTCCAAAATCCAAATGAATCTGGAAACCAAAGCACTTCTGGCCCCAATAGGTTCAGATAAAGGATTCTCAACCTGTATTTATTTATTACTTCAAACGTTATTATGGTGGCTACTTGTATTTGAAATAGACTTCCCATCTTTATTTTTGGTTTAAATAGTGTGTATCACATCTATCGCCCTGCACATCTGAGAAATCTCAATAAAAGATGTACTCTCCGATAGTGATAGAACTTACCACTACAATACCGTTTGATTTTGTTTGGTCATTTTTGTTTAGCGGCATATCAACCTCTATGGGTTATTTAATGCCTAAATTTAAATATTTAATGACTTTAATAACAGATATTTCGTACATAATTTTATACTTTCAGGGCAGCCATATGTTTTATAGGTATATAATTTGTAGATCTTCAGTATTTTCAAATAGTTCTCTCATATTTTCCTTGTAGCATTTATGTCTGACAGGAGCTAAGTGAGGACATTCAACATCTGTTTATTTATCTGAGATGAGGTTTTGTAAATGTTCACATCATTTACATTGTTTGAACTGTTCTCCTCATCTTTATTGCCATATCCATGATGTTTCAGCTGTTATACGCTCTGGCCTTCTTCAGGTGATATACATTGGAATTTCGAACCGAACCCATTATTTCGTCCACAGGCGTAGATTGTTCTAGTTCCACATGCCATGTCTTTTCTGGATATCTCGGTTTCAGTTAATTCCCCAAGGACACATGGATAAAAGAATTGGTAATCTAGTGACTTGAGCCAAACAGTTATGAGCTGGTCACAACAGAGGTGAACAAAAACATAGGATTAAAAAGAAAATACATTAATTCTTTAGATTTTATATATATATATATATATAAAGCAGGTTTCAAATTATTGTCACCCGTCATATTTACTCAATGGTTAAGTCCAGAAACATGGTTCATGAGTGCCACATGTAGTGATGTAGAGAAACAAACTCCTCCATTACCACCAGTTTACTCACTAGACCCCAGACTATTCATGGATACAAAGAAAGATTCCTTTACCGTATTATCACTGTGGATGAAAAATGAGAAAAGAATGGACGATTTCTTACAAGCAGGCAAAAATCGCCAAACCAGAGCTACATCCAAGCAAGCAAATGATTCGTGTTCAGTGACATTAGCAAGGCTAATTTACTATAAAATGCTTCAAAACAACCAAACAGTCAATGTAAAGCTGTATGTTGAAGAAATGAACAGAGGCTGAAAGAGGCAATCCAGTTGAAAAGACCTGACTGACGATACAGTGTGATTATTCAACATGAGAACGCTTTTCCCCATGTCGCTAGCATCACCAAACATGCAAATAGCTTGGTTGAGACACTCTTCAGTATTTACAACTTTGAGCACAATACCCAACACCTTATCTGAAAATTGGAAAAATATAATTTAAACTGACAGACCTTGTTGGTTCTTTTTAATCAAACTTGTTTGGATGGATATATATATATATATATATATATATATATATATATATATATATATATATATATATATATATATCTTCAGAAATGTAAATAAATTTAACTTACGCCTTCTGCATCACTGAGGCTTGTATCCAACCTTGCTCCATTTGCCAAAAGAATTTCCGTTAAACTTTTGTTGTCGTTGCACAGTGCATAATAAAGAGGAGTGGCCCCTCGGTCACCCTGTAAAAAAAAAAAAAATTACAGTCATTAAGTTACAGTAATAGTTGAAAATGCTTAATTAAAAAGAAAGCCGGAAGGAAAGAAAGAAAAAAAATAGGAAAGAAAGGAAAGAAAATAGAAAAAAAATAGGAAAGAAAGGAAAGAAAATAGAAAAGAAAGGAAAGAAAGGAAAGAAAATAGAAAAGAAAGGAAAGAAAGGAAAGAAAATAGAAAAGAAAGGAAAGAAAGAAAGAAAATAGAAAAGAAAGGAAAGAAAGAAAGAAAATAGAAAAGAAAGGAAAGAAAGAAAGAAAATAGAAAAGAAAGGAAAGAAAGAAAGAAAATAGAAAAGAAAGGAAAGAAAGAAAGAAAATAGAAAAGAAAGGAAAGAAAGAAAATAGAAAAGAAAGGAAAGAAAGAAAATAGAAAAGAAAGGAAAGAAAGAAAATAGAAAAGAAAGGAAAGAAAGAAAGAAAATAGAAAAGAAAGGAAAGAAAGAAAGAAAATAGAAAAGAAAGGAAAGAAAGAAAGAAAATAGAAAAGAAAGGAAAGAAAGAAAGAAAATAGAAAAGAAAGGAAAGAAAGAAAGAAAATAGAAAAGAAAGGAAAGAAAGAAAGAAAATAGAAAAGAAAGGAAAGAAAGAAAGAAAATAGAAAAGAAAGGAAAGAAAGAAAGAAAATAGAAAAGAAAGGAAAGAAAGGAAAGAAAATAGAAAAGAAAGGAAAGAAAGGAAAGAAAATAGAAAAGAAAGGAAAGAAAATAGAAAAGAAAGGAAAGAAAGGAAAGAAAATAGAAAAGAAAGGAAAGAAAGGAAAGAAAATAGAAAAGAAAGGAAAGAAAGAAAGAAAATAGAAAAGAAAGGAAAGAAAGAAAGAAAATAGAAAAGAAAGGAAAGAAAGAAAGAAAATAGAAAAGAAAGGAAAGAAAGAAAGAAAATAGAAAAGAAAGGAAAGAAAGAAAGAAAATAGAAAAGAAAGGAAAGAAAGAAAGAAAATAGAAAAGAAAGGAAAGAAAGAAAATAGAAAAGAAAGGAAAGAAAGAAAGAAAATAGAAAAGAAAGGAAAGAAAGAAAGAAAATAGAAAAGAAAGGAAAGAAAGAAAGAAAATAGAAAAGAAAGGAAAGAAAGAAAGAAAATAGAAAAGAAAGGAAAGAAAGAAAGAAAATAGAAAAGAAAGGAAAGAAAGAAAGAAAATAGAAAAGAAAGGAAAGAAAGAAAGAAAATAGAAAAGAAAGAAAAAAAAGAATAGGAAAAGAAGTAATATTTAATTTCAGGAATGCAATTCCTGATTTGATATTCTAAACCTGATATCTAAAGCATCCTCTCAGGAGCCTGTTTGAAACTTCCTTCTTCTTACCAACAATAAGAAAGGAATGAGCAGGAGGAGTTGGACCCTGTGTATGTAGCATGGTAGGTCCTGGCTGTGAAGGAACTGGTGGCATTAAGGAATTACTGAAGAGAAGCAGGGGAAAGAAATTATTAGGTTCCTACCCCATTTCTGAAGTTGATATTGATTGCTTTCTTGGAGTCAATGACTTCATTCACAAGTGTGATATCATCAGCCAGTACACCATGAGCCAAGTCCTGAAAATAGTGATGTTAAGATTATAAAGAAAAATACAATTAAGATTGTAATTGTTGCAAAAGTGGCTGTGAAACTTACTTGCATATATAAAGAGCACAAAATAACAAGCGAAACAATTAACACACACATTATCCACTCACTAACTTTTAAAATTTGCTTAATTTAAAAATTTAATAATTCCTTTGTTCCCAACTAGAAACATAGTTTTTGGAATAAAGTTGGAACTTTGTACCCACAAAAAAGTGAATGTCAAAAGGATGGTTTTTCCCTTGACACTGCTATTATTTTAACTACCTTCACTCCTCAGCAATGTTTCTTTTAAAAAGCAATCATTAGAATTGGAATAAAACCTAAACATGTGAAAGTGAAGTTATACATTTTTTAATTCTTGAGAATCACAAAAATATTAAACACTAGTTATTTATTAGATTGTTTATTTATAAGAATAATTTTATACTTACATTCTAAAAACTAATATAATCGTATTAAAACTAAAACACTATTTATCCTTTACCAATTTATAAAGAAATAAATATCAAAACAATCCTTTATTCATAAATTTACATTATTTTTGTTACCAATTCTCAAAAACAAAGAAAATATATAAATTCACTTTCATCATATGTTCATTTTATTATAATTATAATCATCGTTTTTTAAAACAATAAACATTATTGCTCTTATTTTAACTACCTTCATGTTAATTAAAATAAAAGAAGTATCAATGGGGAAAACCATTCATTTGACACTCCAATTTTTTTTGTGGGCACAAAGGTCTATGTTTGCCGAATTTTTTATATTCATACAGAAATAGGAGCAGGAATCTCTTATAGATACTTACCATCGATGAATTAATCTCTCCAACTAAACGGTCCATGTTTTCCACTCCTCGTTCAATAGACAATTGGACCAAGGTCTTCCCATTCTTAAAACAAAGAGAAAGAAGGAAATGGTTGTGTAAAACACCTTTTAATTTCAGTTTCTTCAGACTGCATTTAAGATAAACAAAATAACTTATTGATTTTTGATTTACCTGGGTTACAAAATCAGGCCACACTTGGAAGGCATAGAAGCATCAAACTTATTCTCAATGACTTGCAAGATAAGCATGACAAACACTGAACAAACAACAGTATTTGGCCTTAATTTTCTACTAAGACCAACTAAATTCCCTTGAAGCCAAGACAAGAATTTTTTTTTTTTTTTTTTTAAATCAAAATTCAAATTAATTTTTTTTGCTTTTTACTAATACAAGGCCCAATAGCCACTCGAAGTAGAGGGTTACTGTGAGGTGTTGTATTAGTGTAAGAAAGTTGAGGTACCAAGGAGGAAAGCTCATCAGAACAATTGCCATGGAAATATTTGTAGAAAAGATAGAGGGAAGCCGCAACGTATCAGTGAGAAAGTGACTGAAGACGAGATGCCAGGTGAGGATCGATTATATTACAGACCCTTCTTTGATTAAAAGATTGTGTCTTTTCAGTAACATTGTTGTGAGGAATCACCACTTTTGTTGTGAGGTGTGGACTCTTTTCAGTAAATATTTTTGGGCTCCTGGAATATTTGTCCCACAAACAATATTTGGTGGACTCATGCGAGTCAAGGCAAATATAAAAAACAAAACATGGATTTTTAAACAAACAACTAATGCATATGTATTAATAAAAAGAAATTACATTAAATGTGTACAAAGTTGAAAGGAAAGGAAACACTGAGCTATTGAGAAACTGATTGTTTTTGTGTGTCTGTATATGAGAGTTTGGTCAACCGGTGGAAATGAATATGCTCTGGGGATGTCTTCATCGAGGTTATGTTACATCTTGGAGCAAGAGGAATAACAAGGAAGAAGGTTTGACTTTTTATAGATTTAGACAGCACCACCTAAATGTTATTTGGCAAAGCCAAGTTGGGTAACTCACAGTGTAAAGCAAAAAAATAAATAAATAAAACGGAAAATTAAGATGTGCATAGCAATCTTTGTAAGTTATTTAATTTTCAATAACAGATGCAGTTCAACTTTTTACATAATGGTTAACATGGAGATGTTCTCAATTTCTTTGTTAAACAAATAATTTCAGAGGTTATCCCTAACGAGTAACAAAATTGAGAACATGCTCATGTTAAAAATTATGGAACAAGCTGTTTCTCAAAATGGACAAACTTATTTTACAGATTTATTTTACAAATGTTCATGATTATATTTTCTGTTTAGCTATTATTTTGTTCATTGCACATCTGGAAAGAAAAAGATCAGTCTCTTTCTATTAGTAATAAACCTGAAGAAAGACATTGAATGGATTGGTTGAAACATTGCAGAAACAATAAAAATCATACAGGGAAAGAAAAAAAAAAAAAAAAAAATCTCAACTGTCCCAAATTTCTCTGAAGGAAAAGAAATTGGGGAACAATTTTCAATTTTTTATTTATTGAATCAGATTTGACATTTAGTTGCATGTAATTTGGGTGCACTGAGTACAGATCTGTTTTTAACTCGGGTTTGCTCCATCAGGTCCTGATTTTGCTCCAAACCCCTCCACTTTCGTTGTATTCATGAAGAGGTTTTTTTCTCAGTCCTTGTTAAGTCTTTTTGCAGTTACAAATTATGCAACTAGATTTTAATCTGCATATTTCTACCTATTATGGTATTGTTGTATTATGTATACTTTTATATCTAACACCCTAAAAATATTTTTAATTTTGTCATTTTAACCCATTTTAATATTAGTAAATTATGCTAAAACTATTATAGAATTCTAGAATTTTTGAGCATTCCTGTTTTTTGTAGAATATTCTAGAGAGTCAAATAAAATATATAAAAGCCATTTCTTTTCAGAGTTAATCAGCCAATTCAGTCAGTCAGTTATTAAGTTTGAGCATTAACATAATTTTGAATTGGTATAGGATTTAATGAGTAATTTTGTCATCGCGATTTAATAGAGGATTTAATTAGACATAATTTATATTGTACTTATTCATATTTCTAGTTTAATTTCATAGATTTTAAGTACCTATTTCCTAATAAGAAGTACCTATTTAAACCAAGGTGGGAATTTTCAACCATCCACAAAGAACAACATTAATTAAAGACAGCAATTTTCCTAATGTCATGAATGAATGTAAAAAGCCTGGTTCTCATTCGTGGACTTGATAAAACATTTTAGGCAATTATAGAGCAGATAACTACGAAGAAATCATAAAACATATGTGTAAGTAACTAGAAAGAGTTAGGTTGCAATATCAACGTAAAAATGCATTTTTGAATAGCCATCTTGACCAATTTCCAAGTAATTTAGGCGATCTAAGTGATGAACAAGGGGAGAGAAGATTCCACCAAGATATCAAAATTATGGAGGGACAGTACCAAGGTTGCTGGGATTCCCACATGATGACCGATTACTGCTGGTGCTTGAAAAGAGACCGGACATCAACGTGTAAATATGCTGGAAAGTCTTGTAAAACAATTGTTGTCACGGTGGAAGCTTCATATCTGGGGGGTTTTTTTTCAAGTCATTTCTATCAAATGTAGTCTGAACTGCTTGTATTCATGAAACTTGAAAAGAATTTTAAAACACGACTTCCCTTTTTGGTCTTAATTTGAAAAATCTGGAAAATGGCACATCGACTGTTGACATGAATTAGGACATGATAGTGCCAAACCAAGTTGAAATCCGTATTCAGTGCACCCAAATTACCTAGAATCAAGCATCAGATATCATTCAATAAAATACGTGTTCCCCAATGTAATGATTCTTTTCAGAATTATAACATCTTCCATCTTCATATTTATCTAGAATTACTAACAAGTTGCCATATTTGAATTCAGTTAGCAAGAAGCCAAATGCAATTGCTTTTTTGCTGATCCCCAATCATACAACATTAGTTTCATAATTGTCCCCAGTTGACCCAATTTTCATGTGCAAAGACTTTGTTATATTTAGTACAGAAAGTGCATATGCAATAGTAATGACTATTACGGAATAGACAATTTTAACAAGGGAAATTTGAGACAAGAGAAGAGATGCTAAAGTGCCAGATGTGTCTTGTACCTTTTCGATGTCAGTTCTACACCACTGATTCACCAAACGTCGAACACTCATCAGGTCATCATTCTCTACAGCATTCCACATTCCAGGCTAAAAAAGACAAAAAACATAAAAAGTGTTAAGAGTAACTGTGGCAGACATGATGAGGCAGAACCTGGGACGAGCACAACTGGTTCTGACTTGCCTTTCCCCCCCGCCAAAAAAGAGCCCGTATTTGTTTAGCATGTAGGGCTACTGTAGTTGAAATTTTATTTTTTTTAAATTTTTTTTTTAAGCATATCACCCCAAGCAAGGCTGGAGGCCACTATCACACAAGGGGTTAAAGAAGGGTTGGAGGAAGAGCAGATAGGAGTGGTAAAGGAGAGGATGTGGTGAAAGAGAAAGACAGTGGGTCGATCAAGGCAAGGGGGTTACAGAAGATTTGGAGTGAGAGCAGATAGGAATGAAGAATGAAAAGATGTGGAGAAGGGAAGTGGATAGATCAAGGCAACTGGAGATGTTGATTGACGCTACACTTAAACCGTTGGAGATTGTATTTGTCAGGGAAACAGTAATAGGGAAGGGAGTTCCATAGGCGAGATGTGCGAGGCATGAAGCTATTGGAGTAGAAGAGACGTCTACATCTAACGGTTTCCACGGTGTAGGGGTGGGAGCGGGATGTCAGCCTCGTGGGGTGTTTAAATTCACGAGGCCTAGGGACAAGCGAAAGCAGCTCCTCGGAGCAATTACCGTGAAAGTACTTGTAATGAAGGAGAAAAAAAAAGCACTTACCGCTCTGCCGTAATCCGTCCTCGGACAGATAACGTAAAAGAATAAGGGGAGACTTGCATTGCCTTTTTATGCAATGAATATGCAATGCATTATGGGACAGAGACGGGATGAACTATGGGATCGCATGAAGACGCAAGGGATTATGGGTATATGGAAAAATATAAAAGCACCTAGTTTTTCCCAGTTCGAGACAAGCTTGGAGTGACGTTCCCGGTTGGCGGCTGGAAAAGTCTGTGCGATTTTGAGACGGAACGACTAGAGGTTGGATTACCAGTTGGGAGAGCTCGAATTTACTCGCTGGTGGCCGTTTTTCTTTTTATTTCATCACAGTAACCGCATGAACTGCTGATACAGCAACTATCATTCTTTTCATTATCAGAATACGATGATTATATTAAACAATGATTATATTAAATAATGTTAATATTTTAATTAATATTGAATAATTGTTAACTATACTGACTCTTGTGGTCATATCAAGATTGAACTCACCATCCTTGGCCAACAAATTTCTGAACATATTAGAGTCCTTAGCATAACACTTAGCCCTCTGCATCATTTATAAATATTACTTCCCCTTTTACCATATATGGAATCCCATCAAAATATAGGGTTTTATATATTTGAAATTGCAATAGTTTGGCTTTCAATTTCAATCAAGATTCTTTTAGGTGTTGCCATAGAAGGATAGCAATACACAACCAAGAAATTTAAATTCAACTTACATTGGCAGGACTAACATTTTGCTTGGCAGAAATAGTCACCTACAGAGTGCTGAAGGTTGGATATATTCTAAGCAGTGACAGTAGCAAGCTTGTCTCCCTTCCTGTCAAATTAGATTTAATCTTTAGGCATTATTTAAGTTTATTGAAATTTCTCTCTTCAGGGTGAATTTTTCTGTTGTTTGGAGAAGTGCTGTTTCTTGATCAAGATCCTGTTTTATCATAAATGATTCTTATCAATTTTATAACAATTAAAATATTTTAATTCCTATTCAGTTATCATCATTTTTGTTGTTACAATACAATTATTCTATTAATGCTAATTTATATTCAGTCAGATCTTGGTTAACATTCATTTTTTATAATTTTACGAAGGCATTTTCATGGAAAAGCCACCATAATAAATAAACTTTAATACAGTAATAATTTACAAGCAGTTTCAAAGAAAATTTCAGTTTTACTATTTGAATTTTTTGATGAATGATAATTCCTAATTGAATAAACTTGCATGTTCCATAACTATGAAATACCCACGGAAATTTCCCAATTACATTGCTAAATATTTAAGCTTAATTTTAAGAAAATATTGCAATAACAATCGTAAGTCTGAAAGCAAGTCATTACTTAAAGTAAGAGGGTACAAATGAAAAGATACAAAACTGACAAGGTTTTCCATTTTAGGGAAGCAGATGTTAAATGCATGAGAGCATTATCACTTCCTCTATTTTCCCTTTCTGATTATGTAGGCTTTCTCACTAAAACCAAACGACATTAATATATCTTTTTCTTCAGTCTTTCCTCAAAGTTAAAATAGAATGGTCCATTATTTGTCTGAGGTAATGGCAGTGCTAAACATATATGCTAACTTACTAACTAGTGGGAAATCCTTTATTATAATAATTATAACTATTATGAGTTGGTACTGAAAAGTTCTGTCTATCCAAGAAAGTCCCTCAAAAAATTATTTGGTTAAATCTTAGGAAGTTGATAAGAACAAGAACTTTCAAGCAGCCACTCATAAAAGAAAAAAGTTGTATGTTTTACAGTTAAACAAACATTCACTTGGTTATGGAATATGAAATCTTTGTCTGGCAGCTAATTGTTCACCCATAATGAGAATAGGATGTAAAAGTTTTAGATAGAGTTGATCTGTAAAGGGATAATATTAATAAAGAAAAAAGGGAAACTTATCTTAGCCAACATGTTTCATACTCTGATGGACTTTGTCAAAGCAAATTTGCCTTCCCAGAGGATGAAATGCATCGGCTAAGTTTGCCTTTTGTCTTCATTCAATAGGATATAAGTAAAAATAAAACTAACCATATACTTCTCAAAAATCTCTTTCACATTGTTTTGCAAGGAAGACTTATTTCTGGCAAGTTCATCGAGTACATTGATACCATTCTGAAAACAAAACAAAGAAAAACAGAAAAATATAAAGTCGTTATTTCAGAATAACTGAGACAGAGAAACAATACAAGTCAGTACAGTGGAACCTCAGTTCATAAACTTAATTTACTCCAAGTTAATATTATAGAAGTTAATTATTAACGCCTGCTATATTTATGGGTAAAAGTGCTCAATATCAGGGATAGAGTGCATGTTAATGTAAAAGTGGACACCGAGTGTATAGGGTTAATACAAATAAAAAATTTAGCTGACTGATGTTATTTTCAACATTCCAATTCTAAAGTTCAGTAATAAGACCTCCCAGCAATCGCTTCATCCACTCGTCAGGAGATATCAGCAATGGATTTTATTTTCTCATTTTTCTTTTATATTGAGTTAAGAAACAATGTATGCACTTTTCATTAGTGCAAGGTTGATTTTTCTTTCTTTTTTAATTGTGCACACATGTGTATTTGCATATTCTATGGAAGAGGGTATGTATTTGATTACAGATGGAGGGTGGTTAGAATTTGGGTGGATATGTATTGGAGTGGCGTTCGTTTTCATGTAGGGTTGGTAAACATTATTAACTGGGTCTAATGTAAGGAAATCTAATTTTTTAAAATTAGTGTTGAACTTAACTTTAAGGTGGAGACTTTTAAATTCTCTATGTATTAATTTCCTGATTTTGTCAGCTTTAATTTTTGTGGAATTTTTCACTACCATAAGGCCATCATCTCTATATAATCCTATATTATCAATGTTGATATCTTGGTGGGCACTAAGATTATATAAGATAAATAAACCAACAAGTCTAATGGATCCCATGGAAATATCTAATTGGCCAACAGAGTTGTTCTTAATCTATTCTTCTTTGTTACAGATAAGAACAGATCTTCTACAGTTTATAATAATATCAAACTGTTCATTGGAAAGATCGGAGTACTCCCCAGAAAATTCCAAAGCCAAAGTAAAAAGATCCCTGGAAATAGATGGGTAATAATCCACAATATCAAACTGGATAAATGAACAATTCCTTTTATTGTTTAATTCCTTTTAACAATTCCTTTTATTGTATTATTTTATAACAATTCCTTTTATTTTATTTATATTATGACAGCTGTGGCATTCATTCACTGTAAAAGTCTAATGAGCCTTCTGATCAGCTGGTTGACTATCAAGGATGATCTTTCTAATTCTACCAATTTCTGGCTTGGTTGGGTTGATAATTCTGGTGGGAAGATTAACATCAAAATCAGGTTTATGGTCCTTGATCATGACATAGGATTCTTTAGTACAGAGTTTGGTAACTGTTGCTGATTTTTAGTTTGTCAGTTATATTTTTACTTGTTGCAGTAATTTTGTCAACTAAATTAACAATATTATTATCTACTTTTCTAGAATTTTTAGTTAAGTTTTTTCTAATTAAAATATTATAATCTTTAGGAGTAAATTTGTAGAAGTTAGCTGTTTTGTTGAATTTGACAAAAACCTTGTCAGATGAATGAATGTCCTTTATGACTAAATCCAGATGTATCTGAAAATGATTTTTATATTTATGAAATGAGATACTATTAATGATTTCTAATAAATCATTTTCAAAACCATATAACCGTTCGATGAATGGTGCAGTTTTTAAGCTTTTGAAACCATAAACATCTGGTTCTTTCGAAAAATTATCATGAAGGAAGAAATAAGCCTCCCATCTTATCGGTCTTAGTAAATCCTCAGTTTTCTGAACTAGTTTTACAAAATAATCCTGTTCGTTTGTGTTGGGAATATTCTTTAGAGAGATTTCAAAGTTGGTTTTTTCCATGTTAATGTCAAAAATAAATCTAGAGAGTGAAATATCCAAATGAGAGAAAGAAGAAATGGAGTAAAAACCCACAGTTTGTAGCATTTACATTTAAAAACGTGCTCAATACAAAGTAGAGTAATATATTATTATTATATTTTTAGTATAAGAGATTATAATAAAAACATGTTGAAATCGCCACACAACAGCTTTCATGTATCAATACTATGATTGTAACTCTTCAGGTGATGGTAAGTAACTGGCGATTAAATGATGTTTTAAGGAAATTTAAAAACAAAGTGTTACTTCTTTTCTTAAAGTTAAAATGGGTGGAACATAAGGACAGAATTAAAAATAGACTTGTGGGTGTGTCTTGATTAACCAATTAAATGTCAGATCTACGCTAAATAGAAAAGTAAGCTTCGAGGCTGGAGGTGGGTGAGTTATTTTTTCATGCCATGATAAACCAGAACATAGACAGGTCATCATTGACAATTGTGGAAAATAGGTAAGCAACAAATGCATCATGATTGTAGACAAACATGACGTTCAATTTTTGAAAGGAGGGATAGGAGGATAATTAGACGTAAAGTTAATTTCAACAGAAAAAAAAATTTTTAGATTCAGGAAGCTTAGCTTGATATTTTTATGAACTGTAAAAGATTTGTTTGATAAGAACAAAGAATAGTAGATTAAGAAGAACTCCGTTGACCAATTCGATATATCAATGAGATCATTAGACTCTGCCGAGTCTTCTGACCTTGTTGGTTTATTTATCTTATATAATCTTAGTGCCCACCAAGATATCAACAGAGACCCAGTATTTAAAAAAAAAAACAACTGTAATAAGCAGCCCATTTGCCATATGTGCCCGACGTCTTGGGAAACCATGAAAATAAGTTGCAATACAAATGTAGGTATATATATATATATATATATATATATATATATATATATATATATACACACACACATACAAAAAGTATTGGAATGGCAAGGCCAATTCCTTTGTTTTTGCTGTTCATTGAAGATATTTGGTTTTAAGATGAATATGAGACAAGAGTTTAAAATTTCCCGGTATTTACATTTAGATGTGTTAAGCAACTTAGGACATACCACCTTTTCTTTGAACTCACCCAATTTTCAAGTGAGTAAAACTATTGGATCATGTGACTGACAGGTGTTTCTTGTTGCCCAGCTGTTGACTTTTAGATTGTTGATTTAAATATTAAATAGCTGTGAATAACTACTTGTTTTTTTAGTCTTTGTTTTCACCTGTAAATACTGCATTTCTTATTAAGAAGAATAAAGCAACATGAAGACAACAAAGGTGTCAATGGGAGAAAAGCTAGCCATTTTGAATCTGAGAAAAGAAGCAAAATCAATGAGAGCCATTGGACAAACATTGGGCATAGACAACACAACAATTTGGAGTGTCCTGAAAAAGAAAGAAACTACGGGTGAACTGAGCAACAGGTTGGGCAAGAAAAACAACAGCAGTTGCTAAAAGAAGCATTGTGAGAGCTGTGAGGAAAAGCCCCCAAACTACGGTCAGTGACATCATCAACAACCCCCATAATGCTGGGGTGAAGGTTTCACAAGAAGACTTTGGGAGCAGAAATAGGGAGGACATACCACAAGATGCGAACCACTCATCAACTGGAAGGCCAGATTGCAAGAAATTGCAAGAAAGTATGGAAATGAGCAACAAAAGTTCTAGAAGAAAGTTTGATGAGACCAAGATCAATTTCTATCAAAGTGATAGAAAGGCCAAAGTGTGGAGAACGAAAGGATCTACTTATGATCCAAAGCATGAAGCATGGTTGAGGCAGTATGTTGACTTGGGTATGCATGTCTGCTTCTGAAACAGACTCATCCATATTTATTGATGATGGACCATAACCCAATAGAGTGTGCATTTCATCTCCTGAAAAGGAGACTGAAGGAAGAAACCCTCCGAAACAAACAAGAATTGAAATAGGCTGTATTAAAAGTTTGGGAAAGCATCACAAATGAAGAATACAACAGTTTGGTGATGTCAATGGGTCACAGGCTTGACGCAGTTATTGCAAACAAGGGTTATGCAACCAAATATTAAATGTTATTTACTTTAAGACAATCTGTTCCCTTTCTTTTGCTCACCTAAAAATGCTGTAATCTGATACAAAAGGTGGTATGTTTTAATCTGTTTAAAACCTGTAAATATATTAAAAGAAAATAAAAGCTGAAATTCTGAATTCGTGTCATATTCATCTTAAACCCAAATGTCATCAGTGAATAACAAAAACAAAAGAATTGGCCTTGCCATTCCAATACCTTTTGCGGAGACTCTGTGTGTGTGTGTGTGTGTGTGTGTGTGTATAAAAATATTGATGCCTATTTGGGAAGGAACATTTCTTTGAAGCATTTTTCATTAAAAACATCTGACAAGGAAGATTTAATTAATCCTTTATTGAGTTTTTCAGCATTTTAACATTTTTCCATTTTTTAGGGGTTAAAGAATATAGGAATTGTCTATAGTTATAATTGCTCTGACGGCATTTTGCTAGTTCTATAGCCATTATCAATTTTGTTATTTGGATGGTGAATATTTATTACATAGAATAGAAATTTAAAATTACACCATTTGAATAGCTACCTCACCTTACAAGAGTTTCCTTGCAGGATTTGTCAACATCAAGGAGTTAAAAAATAAAATAAAAAATTTTTTTTTAATCCCTTTAACAAATCTGCAAGGAAGCTATTGTAGGGTGAAATAGCTATTCAAATGGAATAATTTTGAATTTCTATTCTTTGTAATTTATCTATTTATATATGCTCTGTTATAATACATTGAGCTCTTTTTGTGGTTCAGTTTTAATATTTTATGTTATTAAGATTCACTTGGATTATATACCTACAAATTATTACTTGTGTGTGCGTGTGTGTGTGTACACACACATACATACATACATTTTTATATATATATATATATATACACACACACACACACACACACATATATACAAACACATTATACATACACACATTATTCACATACATACACACACATATATACAAACACATTATACATACACACATATATATACAAACACATTATACATACACACATTATTCACATACATACACATATATACAAACACATTATACATACACACATATATACAAACACATTATACATACACACATATATACAAACACATTATACATACACACATATATACAAACACATTATACATACACACATATATACAAACACATTATACATACACACATATATACAAACACATTATACATACACACATATATACAAACACATTATACATACACACATATATACAAACACATTATACATACACACATATATACAAACACATTATACATACACACATATATACAAACACATTATACATACACACATATATACAAACACATTATACATACACACATATATACAAACACATTATACATACACACATATATACAAACACATTATACATACACACATATATACAAACACATTATACATACACACATATATACAAACACATTATACATACACACATATATACAAACACATTATACATACACACATATATACAAACACATTATACATACACACATATATACAAACACATTATACATACACACATATATACAAACACATTATACATACACACATATATACAAACACATTATACATACACACATATATACAAACACATTATACATACACACATATATACAAACACATTATACATACACACATATATACAAACACATTATACATACACACATATATACAAACACATTATACATACACACATATATACAAACACATTATACATACACACATATATACAAACACATTATACATACACACATATATACAAACACATTATACATACACACATATATACAAACACATTATACATACACACATATATACAAACACATTATACATACACACATATATACAAACACATTATACATACACACATATATACAAACACATTATACATACACACATATATACAAACACATTATACATACACACATTATTCACAAACACATTATACATACACACATTATTCACAAACACATTATACATACACACATTATTCACAAACACATTATACATACACACATTATTCACAAACACATTATACATACACACATTATTCACAAACACACACACACACATTATTCACATACACACACACACACATTATTCACATACATACACACACACATTATTCACATACATACACACACACATTATTCACATACATACACACACACATTATTCACATACATACACACACACATTATATATATATATACTTTAGTATTTCAAGATATTTTTGTATGATTTTGGTAAATATATCTGTCTGTTGGAATGAGATGTCAATGTTATTTTCATTTTGGCGCCATCTAGACAACAATTTATCGATCACACAATGTGATAAGAGAAATCCAAATGTATGTTGTCCCTATAATTTAGAAAAATACCAAAATGTAAAACGCTTTGCTAAAAGTCATTAACATAATTGTTGTACAGTAGTATTTAATATGTTATTGCCAATCTATGTTCCATCATGAATTACTGCTAATTTTTTTCTCGTCATGTGAGAAATAGGTTTCTTATCCCCTTCATGCAATACACCTGACGATTGTGGGAGAATGGGTCAGCTTAAACAATGCATAATGCAAAGTGGTTCAATGGTGTATATGTAAAACACTTTCATGCAAAACTTCTAAAAACTGGTCGAAATATCACCAAAACCAATTAAAGAATGAACAAATGTATATTTGTTCTAAGGTATGCCCACTCTGTCCCAAAATAGTTGGTACACTTGCAGACACATTTCATACACTAAATGTAACAACCATTATGGGACAGAAACAGTAAATAAAAAGCCAATGCAAATCCAATGACAAGAAGTGCATATGATGCAAACGTACATGGTTAACTGCATAGACGTCTGCATTGCAACGCAGAAGGGCCTCCACAAAGCCTGCATCTATTTTGACTGCATTTTGGAAATAAGTCAGCAATGCAATGGAACCATCCTGTAAAAACAAAAATAAAATTAATAGAAATTGATCTCAATAAAAAGGTCAGGAATTCTGAATGCCGATTTTCAAGGCCGGACGGATCTCCCCTACCGGAAGATTAGCGCAAGATGATTTTCCCATGAAACCAAGCCAGAAAATGCTTAGATTATAAACACACAGACAAACAGTATTCCCTCTCACCAGTCAGCAAAAGAAAAAGAATATTCATTCACATTGGTTAATTAAGAACCGATTCCATAAAATTTCTATTAAGAAACTTAACCCTGAATTATCTCCAATCTTGGCAAAAATTGTCTATTTCTAAAATGAGCTGTTGTAACTATTTACACTATTTACATTGTTCATCTTCACTGCCACATTCCTGATGTTTCCGCCATTATACACTCTAGCCTTCTTCAAATATCTGTACCGACTAAAAATAACATTTATACTAATACTAGCTTAAAGCTGCTTTATTGGGCATCATTTAAGCCAAGCTCCTGCAGAGCGCTTTCTATTGTGCCTTCATCACAATAGGTAGGCAGGGAGGAGTAGATGCAATAGGCAGCAATAAACTACAGAAGAACTCAAAATTGATTGATGCATTTAAATATTGCATTAATATTTAAGCTTACCTTTTAAAGTTCAATGATAATTCTTCTGCTGCCACTTAATTTAAAGACAATTTGATGTACGTAAGTCCTTACTTTTTGTATAAACAATTATTTTTATATCATGGGTGACTTTCCATGGATTTTGCAATTTTAATTATTCCCAAATTTATTTCGGAGTTATAAAAATTGTTATCATACAAAAAAATGTCACAAAAAAAAAAAAAAAAAAAAATATCACATTAAAAAAAACGCAGAAGAATTGCCGAAAACAATTGCTGTAATGAAAACTTGGGAATCCAAAATTTCAGGTTTGTGGGTCTGAATCCAGCCAGAAAATGAAATGTTTTTAATTTGCCCACAGAGTCGGCCTGATGACAAAATGGTACAATATGTTGGACTATGGCCTCTTAGAATCACGTTGAAAAAGTGTGGCTCGTTGACATTTGCATTTATTATATAGAAATAATGTTGGATCTCTCTCTCTCTCTATATATATATATATATATATATATATATATATATATATATGTGTGTGTGTGTGTGTGTGTTTGTTAAAGTCATCTAAAGATCGCATGAGTGTGAAACTTGGGTTACAACTAGAGCCATCCTTTTATAGGATTTAACATTATACCGGCAAAAAATGCTTAACAGACAATCTAGGCTTTGAGCACTTTACTGAGTAAGTTTGCCATTAGGTCTTTTTTATCTTTCTTTTTTCAGCACTGTTGTTTTTATTTGAGATTGTATCCAGATAAGAGTTTTAGATTTTGGCAAGTTGTCTGTTGGTTCCATCAATGCTTTTTGTCTTTCCTATATGTGTGTGTGTGTGTGTGTGTCAATGGCAGTATATATTCTTTATTTTAGAATATTACATCGAAAACATGTCAAAATCACTACACAATTGCAGTTGTGTTTTGATGTGCATACAACGCATTTCATCAGGCAATTGTAAATTACTGGCAAGTGAATGATTGAATTAGATTTAAAAGCAAAATACAGCCTCTTTTTATGAAGAGGGTGGGGTTATAAGGTTTGTGGGCTTTACTCAGATCAACCAATCAAATATGACCTATGTTAAATTTAAACTAAGAGAAGAAGCAAAAATTAAGAAATTATTTTCCATAAATGGGTCATGACCTGTAGGTTTGAAATCAATGGCTGCAACAGGCGTTTAACAGGAGCGAATCTAAATGGATACATATTGTTCATTTAGACACTGTCATTTCCTTAGAAAAAAATGGTAATCTAACAAAATGCTAGACAAGTTATATGCTTTGTGAGTTTCCTACATAAAAAACATTTTTATAGTTGATAAATAAATAGCTTCTTTAAGAAACCAGTAAATAATTTAAATCTATAGATTTACTTGATAAATTAATATGCAACTGTTAGCTAAAGATTCTTTATATAAAGTGTTAATAATAATAACAACCAAAGATTCTTTGAAAGCTGCCATAGTAAGAGTAATGTCCAATATGAACCAGGGTCATTTAATTTGAGCATGCAGATCATTTTGATCTTACATAGAAGCTGAAAGTGGCTTTATTAAATTATAAAAAAAAGAATGAATTTTTATGGTAATAACATTTTTGAATAAAAGTTATTATCTGTTATATATTTGTTTTTCTGCCCTCCAATACCTTACACACACTCTCTCTCTCTCTATATATATATATATATTAAATAAATTAAAAACCTCTTATAAATTTTCATGTCACAAATTCTTGTCTCATTGTTAGAATCAAATCTGAAGCTCAAAATAGTCATCCAATATTGCTTTCAGAAAGCAAGTTTGTTTCAAGAAGCATAAATAACAGATATAATATCCAGCATTGAAAGAAAGAAAAGTACTTGCTCAGTAAATGTACAAAAAAAAAAACAAACAAAAACAAAGACTAAAAGAAAAGGTCATTAACCTTTACATCTGGTTGGTTGACATTCAATCCAGCATTCCTTAGCAAATAGACGAGTTTGGTTGCTTCAGCCACGCGTGACGGATTCTCCAATAACCCAGCAATGAGGACATTAAAAAGATCATCCTGAAAGGGGAAAAAAAAAATACAGAAAATAATCCAAGGATTTTCTTTAAATGCAAAGTAATACAAGGTCTGTCTAGAATATATTAAGCCATTTTTAATTTCTCTCTTCCTAGATTTGGTTGTATGATTTTAATCTAACTTCATATTGAAAGGTGATAAATAGCTCAAATGTACATTTACTAGCCAGCACAAGTATTGAACTGATAGCCTTCAGCTAATGTAAACTGGTGCTTTAATAAGTTCAAATGGGTTCTGCCCATTGAGTTTGATAGATTTTATTTCCCCCAATGGAAAAACCATAAGTTTCTATTTGCCTGGTGAAGTTATATGAGATAAGATCAACAGAAGGGACTTTACTATGCATGTATAAACAGATGCTCTCTTTTTAATTGGTAAATTTTACAATATAATCAATGGTGATGTTTTTGAAGAGTTTGTTATTAAAATAATGTTATTTGAGTTATACAGGGGGGTTGAAAAGTAACTCCCTATTTTATGTATGAGTGGTCAACCAGGAGTCCTGACTTAACACCCTGTGACTTCTTTCTTCGGCTAAAGTTGGTTAAAGGAACAAGTCTACTATATCAAACCAAGACTTTGGAAGAACTTGAAGGGTGAATACAAGAAGTTATGTCTTTTATATTACAAGAGTTCATGGGGAAATCAGTTGACACGATTCCTGGGCGGCACAAGAAGCTGGTAGCACAATCTTATGCCCATATCAAATTATAAATAAAACCTCATGCTAAACACTTTCTTCTCATATCCATTTCTTGTAAAAGTTATAGTTAATAAATAAATTATAAGTATTTTAAAATGGAGAGTTACTTTTCAATCACCCTGTAGAATCATCAGTCAATGAGGTGAAGTACTTAAACTTCAAATATGTTTTAAGATCCATTTCATCTGGTCTCAAATTATCCCTGTAATTTGTCAAATTTCTTGGAGGCTTGCAGAAATCAACTCAACTCCCACCAAGTATTGGTGTGTTGAGCTTGCCAGAACATCTTCATAGTCTGCATTTTGGCAGTTGGTGCATGGCTTTATAGTTCCATAGCTCATCTCCTATTCTTGAGCCAAATGGAATTATAAAAGAAGACATTTAACTTCCCAATTCAGTCTGTACTCATCTCATATGTGCATTTTAACACCAAAAAAAAGTTTTTGGATTTCTTTTTCCTATCGAGCCCTGATGATGTTCTTCCCCTTGTGGGGATTTGCCATAGAACAGTCTCGTTGATGAACATAACAGTGGTTTCTCTTTTCTCATTGCTGGTGAGAAAGGTTTCACTGTATGGCCCACTTCCAAGGACTTCACCTTCCCACTCCACTTGGCCATTTGCCACTCAATGTCCTTGCAAGAGCAGTAAGGGTTTTTGGACCTTGTTTGATGTTGCCCTATTATTGATGGTTATGAAAGGGTCCTTCAGGCTCCCAAAAATGTACGTCAGCTACTGGTGAGGGATTTTACAACAATGCTAATGCTGTGGAGGCAGGGTGGAATAATGGATAGCACCTCTGACTGAGGAAATGGAGAGCCGAGTTTGAATTCAAGTTGAGCTCGTTACATTCATTTATGTGCAAATATGCTTGGGAAAGATATGAATCCATCTCTTCTCCCCCCCCCCAGCTATGGATAAATAGCATAAATGGTAACCTGTCTAGGAGAAGTGCAAATTTGAATTCAAAATCTCTAACTCTGCCTTACCAACCTGCACTGCACTTGGCCAAGCGTGGTGAGTACAGCTCAACCCCTGAAGACATGGTCAATCAGGGAGGGGTTCCTCCAACAGGAGGAAGTCCTGTATTTGGATGTTAATGTATTTTTTTTTTTTTTTTTTTTAAGCTCATCACCCCAAGCAAGGCTGGAAGCCACTAGCATGCAAGGGGTTACAGAAGGTTTGGAGGAAGAGCAGATAGGAGTGGTAAAGGAGAGGATGTGGAGAAAGATAGTGGATTGATCAAGGCAAGGGGGTTACAGAAGATTTGGAGCGAGAGCAGATAGGAATGAAAGGTGAAAGGATGTGGAGAAGGGGAGTGGATAGATCAAGGCAACTGGAGATGTTGATTGACGTTACACTTAAATAGTTGGAGATTGTATTTGTCAGGGAAACAGGAATAAGGAAGGGAGTTTCACAGGCGAGATGTGCGAGACATGAAGCTATTGGAGTAGAAGAGACGTCTACATCTAACAGTTTCAACAGTGAAGGGGTGGGAACGGGATGCCAGCCTATTTATTAGCAACTATTAAAAGATGATTTTTGCTATTTCAACAAAATTTTTTTTTACAGCAAGGTTCACCCTTTTCAAGGCCCAGGGGCCACTTGAGGTAGAGGGTCATTTTTGGAGGCCATTTGTGTGTATAGGAGTGGAAGACAATGGTTAACCCTAGTCTCGAACAGGTTAAGATTGTAGTGATCAGGGGAAATATGCTACTGGGAGTCGGGAAGAAGCTGCTTGGGCGAACTTACTTCTCATTGATGGAATACAGGAGGAGTGTGGGTAGTTTGCTACTATGTAAGTGGCATGACATGTTCTTGCTGTGAAGGTTTGCCTTGGTGACACCATGGAGTATAGTTCGTCCGAGCACTTTCAGTGAAAGTAGCGGTAGAGCAGTGAGAGACTTGCCACATCCCACCTGTGAGAGAGAGGCTGAAATGTGGAGAATAATTCATCACCCATAAGGGTGAGATGCTTTTCAACTCTATCAAGGCTGGAGAGTGAGGTCTGAGCAGTCCCCGCCCAATATGACAACAGTACTCCATTTTGGGCCTGATCTTGATCTTGCAAAGATAGAGGATAACAGGAGGAGTCAGGTACTTACTGGAGCGGTACAGAGAGCCGACCATTTTTCCTGCATCCTTAGCTGTGGATCGCATGTACAAGTTCCACCTCATGTTGGGTGTGAGTTTGAGGTCCAACATTGTTTCAAGGCATGGAGGCTTCTCCGAGAGAAGATCTGTTCATCCTGATTGGTGGTAGTTCGAGGTCAGATCAGCAATGATGGAATGTAACTAGCTTGGTCTTCAAGGCATTGAATGTAAGCAGCCAGTTTTTACCAGATTGGGTAGTTTGTTCAACATTGAAAATAAGATCAGTTGCCAAACTCTGACCATCAAGAGTTTCAGAGGTGCAGCCGTATATAGTTGTATCATTGGCATAGATGTTTACAAATGATTTGAGTATATTCTTAGGCAGATCATTTATGTAGATCAAAAAGAGGGTTCGTCTGAGGAGTGACTGCTGGGGAATGCCCGTATTGACTGCTAGGGCTCCGGAGGATTGGCCATTAATAACAATCTTCAGGGTCATACCTTTTAGGAAGGATTTTATGATTGAGAAGATCCTTCCAGTGATTCTATAACTGGAGAGCTTGTGTAGTAAGCCTTTGTGCCACAGCTTGCCTTTGAGATATCTAATGCTCTGGTCCTTGAGGTGTGTGTCATCAAGAGCCTCACTGATTCTGTGAGTGATGGTAGTTAGGACGTTGGCAGTGGATTGGGCCAGCAAACCCATACTGATCATTGCTGAAGAGGTTGTTCTTTTGTAGGTGCTAAACGATCTTCTTATAGACTGTGGCTTCAAAAACTTACTGAGAAGACTGATGGGTCAGTACTGGGAGGGGGAAGATTGCATGCCTGTATTCTTGAAAACTGGGCATATGCTTGACACTTTCCACAGGCATGGGAAGGAGTTCTCTTTCAAGCAGCAGTTGAATAACTTTGCTAGGATTGGGGATAATTCCAGTTGATAATCTTAAGGACAACCACTGGAATTTTGTCTGGACCAGTGGCTTTCTTAGGGTCAAGGCCTTTGATAAGTCTAGAGACTTCTAGCAATTTTCTTAAACCATTTGGTTTCTGGATTTCTCAATAAAAAAATAAAAAAACTTAAAAAATATACTTTAAACTTGTCAAACACAACCATTTGACATTAAAGACATAACAAAAATATTAATTTATCTCTGCACCACACAAAAATTGGCAAACATGGATAAACATGCCTGTAAATAGATGGCGTGTCAAAAGGATGGTTTTTCGCATGATGCTGCTATTATTTTAACGACCTTCATTCCCAACAATGTTTAGAATGATCAGAATTGAAATAAAACCTATGAAAATGAATTTATATATTTTCTTTGTTCTACACTTTAATGTTTATACACTAATATAAAAAAAACACACAATTATTTCTTAAATATTGGTGTTGGTGATTTATATTAAACTTTTCAATTTATGATTAGTAAACATAGTTTTCACTTAATAACATCATCAAAACCACTGAAATTAATACAGAATTTTAAAACTTAAATTTTTCAAATTAAAATTTTTAAATGATGAAAAAAATTCTTTAACAATTCATCAAAAAATTGTTTTTGTAAAACAATAGTATCCTTAGTATATTTTATTGAATAAAGCAATTAAAAGGTTTCCTAATTAAATAATGTCATAGTTTCATTGCATTTTTTATGTTAGAATTCAGAGCAGATTTACGGTAAATGGTGTTTTTGTTTGACAAAAACAAATTGATGATTTAAATTCTCCAAGGACTCCTGCTTTCAACTAATATAAATACAAAGATCCTGGAATTTTAATTTCTTGAAATTTCATTAAATTAAGTAACAGAAAATTTTTTTTTTTTTTGAACCAAGATTTTTCCCCCAAAAATATATTTTAAAAAGAATTTCATTCATTTCCCATACTAAGCTTTGCCCTTCCCTCTCCCTACTAATGCAAGAAAAACAAGATTTTTAACCAAAATTTCAAACATGCTAGAAAAGATTAAAAAATTTAATAAAATAATCAAAAAAAATATTTTGGTCTTTCCTCTTAACCTTTATCATGCTGAATGTGACTTTATTTGCTATACAATCCTGCAACTAATAGTGACAAATCTCTGAACAATGTTTTTGAATTTCATAGTTGTGTTGGCATGTCCTGCTATGGCAACAGGAAAACAACATTGTGTGAAATTAACAATACGGATACTGCAATTGAAAGGCTTTGAAAAAGAATGCAGTGGAAAGGGGAGTAATATTAATAATGCAGCATACATTATTAATATTGTTAATAATAAACATTTTGATGATAAAACTTTGTTTTTATCATGTTTGGGGCCTTTTATCATCATGCTATACTCTTTTTTTTAGATAAAGAGAGGTACCTCCAAAAGTTATGTCTTTAACATGCTACAATGGAAGACGGGGAAGAAACTATATAAGCATTTTATTTTCTCTATTGTTATTTTAATAGGTAAAAAAAAAAAAAAAAGAAAATCAGACAAATTTGGCTAGATTAAGATTTTTTTTTTTTTCAAATCAAATATTGAAACAATCAAAATTAAATCTTCTGCATTACAAGATCATTTCATTAAATTCTACAAAGTTCATGTCGGAATTTGCTTGGTGAACTTAAACAGAGATCTGATTCTATCGACAAAGAGTGAGAATACTATAAAGCAGTGCTCCCTGGACTTTTTTTTTTTCTGAGTAGCATTTTTGCAATGAAAATTTGATCGCACCTCACCAAATTTTATGATAGAAAGTACATTTAAAAATAATAAACAGAGAGTGGGTTAAAGGGAGATAACCATGGATTCGAAGTTGGATCATTATCATTGATAACTCTCTCCTTCAATTTGTGGACCCTAGTGACTATATTCTTAATATTTGATATAATGCAAAAATATCACAAGGATAAAATCAGTCAATAATTAGTTATGCATGCAATTACAAGTAATCCACAATAATATTTTAAATTTTAAAATTATTTTTATTTTTGGCATATGAATTTTTTAAAACTATTTCTAAATCTTTGCTTGTCTTTCAATCATTCAGCCTCACCTGCTATCCCCTTTCACCTAGGAGGTGCGTGTACTGTTTGCGAACAACTACCATAGAGAGATCATGTGAGTAACAAGGAAATTTATACATATAATCAGAAAGTGAGAATTGAAAGGACTCGTACTGAGAAAAGAGGGCTGGGGAATTTTAAGACTCACAGAGCAGATTGAAGGCAGGGAAAAGCAGTGAGTAATCCCCGTAATGAGTTTGTGTGAATGGATAATAGAAGAGAGACAATGAGGGATCAAAAGTTAGGGCAACAAGGTAGGAAGTTGTGGAGAATCATGATCATGCTTACCTGTTGTTCTGATATCAATGTTTCGCCATATAGAATTTCTTTTACTTTTTCTGTGTTTACCTGTCTTACAGATGCATAGAGTTCCTAGAAAGGAAAAATAAACATTTTTCAGTCAAAAAGGCAGCAGAAATTTGTAAAGTTGAAAAAGTGTGACACACTGACATTTGCATTTATTACATTATATATAATCATTTCACCCCATGCAAGGCAGTAAAGCCACTAAAACACAAGTGAGTATGAAAGAATAAGAAAAAAGAGAAACATTATTAAGGAGCAAGAACAATAGAAGAGGAATCAATAAGACAGTAGATAACAATTGACATTGCATTTAAATTTCTGAAGATAAAAGTTGGCTGGAAAGCATGAAGCCAGAAGAGAGTTCCAAAAGCAAGAATTGTGAGAAAAGAAACTTACCGTTCCATCTAGTCAGCTCAACTGTAAATTGATGAGACCTAGCTGCCAATCTAGTACTGCACTTAAATTCATAGTCTAGGTACTATAGCAAAGAGGTCATTTGAACAATTACCATGAAAGTATTTATAGGAAAAGCACAGGGAAGCTACATTACAACAATGGGAAAGTGAATGAAGCTGAGGTGCCAGCTCAGGACTATTAATATTGTTGATTCTTCTTTGGATTTTATCAAGTGTCACTACATATACAGCAGGAACAGCGGACCATATGTGGCAGCAATATTCAATGCATAGAGGAATGGGAGGCTTATAAATATATAAGATAGTTTCTGGGGAGAAAAATTGTTGAGCAAGTGAACCAACTTTCCATCAGCAGACAGCAATTTTGCTTAATGTTTCCATTATTTTTCACTATATTCAATCCATTTAATATAATTTTTAGTCTTATTCTCTACTATCTTTGACAGACTCAGCTCAACATAAAGTTATTTCCTATTTATAAAATTTATATTATAATTATTTGGAAATATTATCATTAAACCTAATTATTATTAAAGTATCATCAATTTCATGCCACTATGGTTGATGGAGAAGATTGCAGATAAGCCAATGATTCTTCCTTATTCATTTTATTTTCTTAAGAAAATTCAGGGAAACAATGCTATAATTAGAAGTTAATATACTGAAAAATATAATCAGAAACTGTTAGCCAAATTGTACTGGAAATAGCTTTATTTCAAAGTTAGAGGAATTTAATGATGTTAAGAAAAATTGCATTATAATGTGCTGTTATGGTTGCAAAAACACAGAAACTGAATTAATATAACATAGAATCTTTAGTTAAGTGGATCACTAAATCACTGTATATTGTTATTTCTGAAATAAATACACACACCCTAAGGAAACAATGAAGTCGTATTATAAAACACAGAGCAAAAATCAAATTGAAATAGCATTTGTGTAACAATTACAATGCAAATAGAGTTTCAGTTTTGCAAATTTACCAAATTTAGTTGTAAAACTATTTGTAAATCATGCAAATAATTAAGCCTTCGTAGCCTAAATTGATCATATTTATGATAGAAAATACAAATCAATCTTGAGGCAAAATTTAAAATTGCCTACAGCAATAAAATTTAAACTTTTTTCGTTTGGATGAAATTAACATAAGAAACAGTTTAAGAATTAATTATGACCAGAGAAGAGTAGAATTGTTAAATTTGAAAATACTTTTTTAATCATTGTAAGGCAATAAAGCCACTAAGACACAAGAGGTTACTGAGTGTGAATAGGAATTACCACTGTAAAGTTGCCTCCCTGTGCCTTTTCTATAAATACTTTCATGGTAATTGTTCAGACAAGCTCTTCACTATGGTACCTAGACATTTTGAATTTAAGTGCAGTACTAGACTGGTATCAAGATCTTATCAATCTACAGTTAAGCTATAGATAGCAGTAAGTTTTATGCTAACAGTTCCTTTTCTTGCTTATGGAACTACCTTCCGACTCCATGCTTTCCAGCCAACTTTAATATGCAAAAATTTAAATGCAATGTCAATTGCTATCTATTGCCCTCCTGATTACTCACTTCTCTTCCCACTCATTAATATTTCTGTCCCTAATTCTTCCACACCCTGTAACCACTTAGTAGCTTTACTGCTTGCTTGGGGTGATACTGATCAAAAAAAAATATATATATATATATATATATATATAAAGAAATCACATTAAAAAGGGAAAAAAAAAAATTTTTTTTAATCATTTCATTCCAAGCAAGGAAATAAAGCCACTAAGATGCAAGGGGTGATTGAGTGTGAAAGAATATAAGAAAAAGAAAACAGAACAATAAAATTGAAATTAAGGAGATAGAAGATAAGAATCGACATTGATTTTCGAAAATTTAAATACAAAGTTGACTAGAAGATAAGAAGCCAGAAAAGAATTCCAGAAGCAAGTAACAGAAACTTAGTATAGAATTTATGGTTAAATCTAGCAATTTTAAGTGTAAAATGATGAGACCTAACAGCTAATCTAGTACTATGTTTAAATTCAGAAAGTTGAGGTA
Organism: Acanthosepion esculentum; assembly: GCA_964036315.1. Lineage (NCBI taxonomy): Eukaryota > Metazoa > Mollusca > Cephalopoda > Sepiida > Sepiidae > Acanthosepion > Acanthosepion esculentum. The sequence continues at coordinate 11,435,093 of OZ038519.1, read as the reverse complement.
CCATAGAGGAAAGCTCAAAACAATGATGATTTATGCAAATTGTTTATATTTTGTGTAGATCAATCATCATTTTAACCATTAAAAAAGTCAATAGTTGAATTAAGAATAAGAATTTATGAATATAAAATATGATATAGTGTAGCAATATCCTTTCTCATACATCCTTCCTTGATAGATACTTTTTCCTTTTAAGTCAATTTAATGACCAGGGTTTCTCAGGAATCTTGTCTCCAAGCCCACCTTTGAATGGACAAATATAAAATTTTGTTAGTGTTTTTAGATAGCCGTAAAAGTAGAGTCTTTTGAAAAAACTGACCACCCAAAAGCTGTCTGAATGGTCCGCATTTCTGGTTGGTAGATGGGTGGTGGGTCCCCCAGCCAGTATCCATATAATGAGTAGTCAGTGAAAGGACTGCAGCCAGTGAGATAGTCAGGTAGTGAGTGTGTCCGAGTCCTTTTTTCATGGCTGGAAGTTAGTGAGATACCAGAAGTTCGGTTTCTTGAAGCAGAAGGAATACATTGCCGATTAAGTAAGAAATCCCAGCTAAACAAGTGTCTTGAAAAGTATTTGTCATTATTCATTGGTAATGTCGATCACGGCCATATGGAACATAGCTAGAACCTGGTGTATTTGCATATGGCTAACTTTGGATGTCATCACAGTTGACGTGTGAATTGCATCATCACAACAGTTTATAGTAAGTGTCAGGAGTAAAAAACAAAAAAAAAACAAACAGAACTCAGATATATATATATATATATATATATATATATTGTTATTCCTTACTGCACAATGCAACTCAAAGTTTTTATGGGTGAGGCAATCGATAAAGAATTGATAGATTTTTCAACAATTTTACAAGTAAAATATTTGTGGCTTTTTTTATAAAGGTCCTGTAAAAAAGAAAAAAAAGAAAAAAAAAAAAAAGAATCAATTTCAGGCAGTGTTAGTGTAAGAAAATGTTTTCAGCAGAATTAATGGCCACTGTGATAATAAATACTGGTTCTATAAATTCTAATTCTCATGATTTTCTCATTACAGCCTACCATACAATTGCAAAAGGAATTTTTCTGTTGGAATGATTATCTAGATTTTTTTTCTTAAAATCTTTCACTCCCAATCAAGACACAAGGAGTTACCGAGTGTGAGAAAACAGTAAAAGAACAAGAATTATGACCTTTAACTTAAAATATTGCACAAAATATACACATTTTTATTTCATTTAGCCCCAAAAGGTCTATTTTGATCACCTTAATTATTCACAAGTGGACTATTGCCCTCATGTTTCCGCAGTTGGGTCCTCTAGTGTTCTTCTTAAATGATATAGAATTCAGCCAAAATGTAAGAAAAATACATTTTCTTCCAAAATTCCATAAATTTCTGTATGAAGGATTAGCAGCTGAATGAACGAAAAAATTTTAGATTGTTATTTTCTTTTGGAACAAAACCACATTTAAGTAACACAGAAATACAACCTCGTTTACATGGAGATTATAGAGAGTAATATTTTAACACTCATAAAAAAGCATTTTTTTTTTTATCTTTAAACTACCACTGGTAAAAAAATACATAGCTAATTGCAGTGATTCTAATGATGTTTCATACTCCATGTTTCAAGGAAAATAAATGGAGGTATTACATTCAGAGCCCCCCTCCAGACATTCACTTTGAGGCTTCCTTGTATATAACTAGCTTAAAAACTGCCCTATCAGGCAACATTTAAGCTAGCTCCTGCAGAAGGCACATCAGAATAGATAGAAATAAATGCAATAGGCAACAATAAACTATAGAAGAACTCAAAATTGATCACTGCATTTAAGTATTGCATTAATATTTAAGCTTACCTTATAAAAGTTCAATGATAATTCTTCTGTTGCCACATAATTTAAAGACAATTTGATGTACATAGGTCCTTACTTTCTGAAACATTTTTATTTCATGGGTGATTTTTGCTAGATTTTGCAATTAATTTCAATTGTTCCCAAATTTATTTTAAAAAAATAAAATATATATATAAATTGCTTAAAACAATTGCAATAATGAAAACTTGGGAATCCAAAATAAATAGTATATGTTGGGGGTTACAGGCTCTAGGAGTAAAGTTGAAAAAGTGTGACACAGTGACATCTGCATTTATCATATAGATTAATACAAGTAAATGTTTGTCATTTCTTTGATTGACGTTACCTTCAGCATCCAAATTCAGAGTTTTGTTGATGGACATATTAAAAATTCATGATACTTATCAAGGGTTTTAAAATGTTTTGCTCTTCCAGAAATTGAGGAATTATTAAAATTAACCTTTCTTACAAGTAAAAATGGAAGAAACAAATATATATATATATATATATATATATATATATATATATATATATATATATATGAGAAATTGGAGACTTCAGAAAGCCTTGGTAATATTTTATTTAGCAAAATCAAGACTTTGATTTTGGTTAACCAGACCAGACGGTCTCAAACAATGAATGGATTCAAAATTCTTCCAGGAACCAAATGAAAACAAAAAAGTGAAAATTAACAGAAATTGTGTTTTAAAATAGTTCCAAAAATTGGGAAAGGGAAGAGGTAAGTAGGGGGGATATGTCTTTAGAAGATGAGATAATTGTAGCGAACTATCAACTATCTCAGCTGATGAAGCGAAATCAAAGTTTCGATTTTGTGAAATTATCATTGGCTCTGTTATTAAATTGCGCTCTCAGCATTTATATCCTCCCTGGAATTATCCATATGGATTACCAATTAACTTCATTATATATATATATATATATATATATATATATATATATATATATATATATTTCATTGAATATGACCGACAAGGTGCTTTTATTTAGTTTTTTTATACAATTTCTCATGCGATCTAATAGCGTTTTTCTTTTCAGATGATAAATAATATAAAAACTGTCCGAATGTTCTTATCCAAGCACTTTTGGCTATAGATTTAGCCATTTTCAAGGATTAAATATTTTAACTGTTAAATAAGAAATAGTTCGTTGCATGTATGTTTTATAAAATGTTTTCATTTTTCAAAACACAGTCAAGATATAGTGCCCATGTTTAATCCTTGAAAATGGCTAAATATATAGCTGAAATTGCTCGGATAAAAAGAACATTCGGACAGTTTTTATATAATTTATCATCTGAAATGAAAAAATTAGATCGCATGAGAAATTGTATAAAAAATTAAATAAAAGCACCTTGTCTGTCGTATTCAGTGAAATGTCCATGAAAGAAGGATTGCTGCCTAAATACACACACAGACTCACATATATATATATATCTCAAGGACATGCTGTCTCGGTAGGAAAGGTAGGCAGTGCTTACCCTGAATTACAATAGATCAGAAGCTACATTTTCCTTCTGTGACATATATATATATATATATATATATATATATATATATATATATATATATAGTTTATGAAAAACTAGGTAATCCGTATGGGTAGACCCAAGGAGGATAAAATCCAAAGAGCTCAATGTAAATCAGAGCTAATAATTTAAATAAACAGACCCCTTTAAGGTTCCATGTAATAAATTATTTCACCACAGCCCTTTTAAAGGACTGTGGATCATCAGACTTTACTTCCAAAGGTTGAAACGAAAAAAAGATTTTTTTCATTTTTCGTTTCAACCTTTGGAAGGTAAAGTCTGATGATCCGTAGTCCTTTAAAAGGGCTGTGGTGAAATAATTTATTACATGGAACCTTAAAGTGGTATGTTTATTTAAATTAATATATATATATATATATATATATTGTGTGTATTTAGGCAGCATTTTTTCATTAATACATGTCTCATTAAATAATATAGATAAGCGTTGTCTATATATTTTATGTAAGTTTTTTTCATATGAAAATATATAGACAACGCTTATCTATATTATTTAATGAGACATGTATTAATATATATATATATATATATATATATATATATATATAGAGAGAGATATATAGATATAATAAAGGTAACATAAATTCTGTGGGTGTATAATCCGAGTAGATCATAGTAATATATAAATATTAAAACTGATCCACTGATTGACAAAAAAGAGAGCTCGATGTATTTCATTTGTACAACACAATATCATAAATAATCAAAATAAAAATTTCTTTTTTACCTCGTGAGGAACAGGCTATTTCAGCAGACAATAAAAGTGGTGGTCTGTCTTTTCATCCCAATATAGAATGGAATTCACATCCGTAGAGCTTTAGTTTGACTCCTTCCAATATTTCTTCCTAATAGTTAACTTTCACTTCCTGCAGCTCTGTGAACGTGAATTCTGTTACATATCGGGGTTGAAAAGACAGAATACCATTTGTATAGTCTGCCGAAATAGCCTATTCCCCACATGAGGCAAAAAAGGATTTTTTTAAAATGTCTTTATATATATATATATATATATATATATATATATATATATATATATATATAAAATTAAGGGTGAGGGTAAAAACTCTAATGACCACTTCGACATCACATTGGGATCATTGGACTCTGCAGAATCTTCTGACCTTATAGGTCTTTTTATATTCTACAATCTTACAGCATATCACGAAATTAGTATAACTGACGTTAGATTGTACAGAGATGATGGGCTTATGGTTATAAAGAATTCTACAAACTTTAAAATAGATAAAATTAGAAAACTATTATACAGGGGATTTAAATGCATGAACTTGAAAATTACTGAAAGTACTAAATTGAAAAAGGTGAAGTTCCTTGAAATAACATTAGATTTAATAAATAATGTATACACACCTTATAAAAAAAACAATCATCCTCCATCTATAATTAAATATATACCTTTATCTATTGAAAAGAGAATAAGTACAAATTCAGCAAATGAGAAAATTTTCTATAAACATAGTAATTTCTATCAAAGCTCTAAAGGATAGCAGCTACAAAAACCCAAAACTCAATTATATAAAGAAATGAAAGTGGAAACCATAGAAAAAAAACAGAAGTAGAAAAATCATTTGGTATACACCCCCATACAACCAAATGGTAAAAAACAAATTATGACAAAAATTCCTTGCATTAATCGTTAAACAGTTTCCTATTGACATTAAACTCAGTACAATTTTTAATAAAAATACCCTAAAATTAAGTTACAGTTGTACTGAAAACTTAGAAATAATTATTAAGAAACATAATGCTAATATCTTGAGGAAACACAGACAAAAATCAAAAGAATTTAGAGAGTACAATAAAAAGAAATGAAAATAGAGAAAAATTATGTAACTGTAGAAATCCTCAAAACTGTCCGCTTAATAAATTCCCACTGAATCAGAGTACCAATGCAATATCTCATCTACTGAGGATCCAAACAAAGTTAAAGTCTACATTGGATACACAAGACATGAATTCAAAAGGCACTGGGACCAACATCAAAGGTCTTTTAAAATAAGTAAATACCGAAATCAGACTTCCCTATCTAAATATTTCTGGCACTTAAAGGAAACCAATAAAACACCTACTGTAAAATGGAAATTAATAAGAAAAGCTAGAGTTTTTAGGTCATTAAATGACCCATGTCCTTTGTGCATACATGAGAAATTATACATTAAGTTTATGAAAAATAAAAAACTACTTAAAGAAATGAAATAGCTATTTTTTGCAGACACTCAAAGATTTTCCTTAAATAATGATTAAATGGAAAAAAAGGAAGATGAAAAATGAAACATGCATATTTATACTTGATCTTTGAATAATAATTTTCAAATAAAGTAATTTTAATATATTTGTTTTAAAAAAGTATAATCTATTAGTAATTAGAATTAGGAATAATAATTTAAAATTGTATTTTAATATGACGTGCCCATATTCAAAATGATCCTTTCAAAAAAAATCTTTTTGTATACAATTATAAATTTAATGGCAAAATAAAAATGCCAAAAAAACCTTTTGTCATTGAAAAAAAAACAGATAACATGCAAAAAATGTTTGTCATCATTTGTTGAAAAGGCACCCCTACCCTACCTTAACCTCATTTGTAAAGTAACTCATATTTTGATACACAGGTTGTCAATGAAAATGAATACCCTACCACCCTTTATTAAAATGAAACAATACTAAGGATTTTAATTTAATTCTATAATTGAATTTAAAGTTTTAATCTGTTTTTGAAACATAGTAATTCCTGTTTAGCAATGGGACCATATTTTTAAATTAGTATATATATATATATATCAATAAATAAATAAATAAATAAATAAAAAGAAAGAACAGTATAATCCGGTGTTCTTATTGATATTTTTACAAAACGGTGCTCAATGTAAATTTACAGAGCATAAATTTTATAAATTAACTGATTTAAAAATATGATTCCTTCGCTACACAGGAATGACCATGTTTTTTTTAACCCAGTAAATTTTAAAATAAGTTATTCCAAAATTCGCTTGAAGATGAAACAGAACTAATGCTTTTAATTTAATTATAAAATTAAATTTGAAGTTTTTAGCTTCGGTTTTTGAAACATGGTAATTCCTGTGTAGCGATGGAACCATATATTTAAATCAGTTATATATATATATATATATATATATATATATATATATAGTGGGTGTTGGTTATGCTCCGAAAGTAATGCCTTCCATTTATCTTCATTGAAACAGATACATGGACCATTAGAATCACCACAATTAGCTATGAATTTTTTGTGAGTGTATGCACTTTCATGTCAGATGTCGTTTTGCTATATAGCAAAAAATGTCATCAGTATTTTGGCAGAAAGTTTTAACCTTTGTTGTTATACCTTAAACATCCACCTTTGACGTCAGAAGCAAATAAAAAAAAAAAATGACTTTCAGTGCAAGTCATGTATAAGGTACTAATTTTAATTTACGGCATGAATAAAGTAGATTGTACTTTTAAATTGTTATCTAGACGCACTACATGCTCTTGATCTCACAATATAAGCTTGAACATTTACAAGAATGAACCATTTTTTTTTGTTTAACTAAGATTTATAATGAAAGCTTACAAAGAAATTATTTTAATTTCAACAATGATCAGTACTAAATTTAAAAAAAAAATAGGATTTGTTTTTCTTATTTTATTTATATATTATCTTATTTGTAATTTTTTTTTTTTTTTTTAAATCTGTATCATCCCATAGAAAGCAGTAAAGCCATTAAAAGACAAGGGGTTACCAGGTGAGGAAGAATTAGGGACAGAAACATTAATAATGAGCAGGAGGAGAGTAGATAGCGATTGAAATTGCATTTAAATTTTTGCAGATTAAAGTTAGCTGGAAAGCATGGAGCCAGAAGGGAGTTCCAAAAGCTAGAAGTGTGAGAAAAGAAACTGTTCGTATAGAATTTACAGTTTACATCTCAGCTGTAAATTGATGAAATCTTGATGCCAGTCTAGTACTGCGCTTAAATTCAAAAAGTCTAGGTACCATAGCAAAGAGCTAATCCAAACCATTACCATGAAAGTATTTTATAGAAAAGACACAGAGAGGCAACCTTAGGGCAGTGGAAAAGTGACTGAAGCTGAGTTGCCAGATCAAGACCAATAATATTGCTGATCCTTTGGATTTTATCAAGGAGCTCAAGGTAAATAGCAAGAGCACTGGACCATATGTGGCAGCAATATTCTAAGCATGGATGAATGGTAGACTTATAGATATGTACCTAAAAAAAAAAAAAAAGTGATACATCTATATAAAATTCTGTTACTTCCATTAATCTGTCCCACACATCCTCTAAAATAGACATACATTGTCCAACTGAAACCAAATTTAGGGGAGAAATACAAACAGGTAAAGGAGTACAAAGTACAGTTGTTTTACTTGTAACTTGGTACAGTGTAACCCGGATATAAGAGAAACCCGGATATAAGAGATATTTTCTCTGGTCCCAAATTAGAGCCTGTGTTAATGTATATATAATAGACCAAACCCTGATATAAGAGAAACCTGGATATAAGAGACTTCTTCTCCGGTCCCGACAACTCTCTTATATCCGGGTTACACTGTACAATAAATTTTCATTCATATTTTTTTGGAAAAATTAAGTTTTATTATTTAATATGCTAAATACTCCCACTATTTTAAAAACAATTTCATGATTAAAATAACAAATACTTATTTAATAAAAACACAATATTGTTTTCTGTATATCTTTTAAGTTATTTTATATATAAGAATCTAGTTTCCAGTTCACTTTACGTTTGAAAGAACTATAAATGAATTACAAGGCCAAATGCTTCAAAAAGTAGGAATTTGGCTCCAGAAAGAAAATATTTATGCATGGCTCAAGAGTAAGAAATCCTAAGAATTTATTCTTTGCTGTTAAAAATAAAAAAAAAAATTTATTAAAAATATTGTTTACCATGAAGTCCTATAAAATTGAACAAATTACAAAATCTTGAAGTAGTGTTTTTGTCAAAGTATTTTTCCAAACAAATCAGCTTATTCAATTTTCATCGGTTGGTTTGCAAAATTAAATGAAACATACAGTTCATAAATCTGGACAAAAAAATGTTAGCAAATTGCAAGAAAAATTCTAGTCAGTTTAAAATGCATTTAAAAACATGAAAATCTTAAAGCTTTTATTCTAATTTTAATTCCAAGTGAATCAATTAAATTTAATAGTTCGAATAAGCAAAATACTCAACCTGAATTTAAATTGATTGGAAACATTTTTATCAGTAGAATCTATAAATTTGTTCATATTGACAGATCTGTCAATACAATTCTATTTATTAAAAAAATACTTCAAAAGTGAAATATACTTTTCTGAAATGTTATTTGAGAAAAATTAACTAATTTAAAGTTTAATTACTCCGATTTGAAACAAATATTACTTAATCTGAATTTAAAATATTGCAGAAAAGTTGTTTTTTTTTAAATTATCCAGTAATCTTAAAAAATTTTAATATTTTAAGCATTTTAATATTTCATTGAATATTAGGTACTTTGCCTTTTATTGCCTTTCATTTGAAGAGGTTTGTTAAGGAAGAAATGTTAGGAAATTACCAAGAGAATTTTAAATTTACAATTAGGAACCCCTCTGATAATGTCATGTACGGATGTCTGTATTGACAAAAGAGAGTACACTGGTTGAATTACATCGCCCAGTTTGTTCCATTTCTACAGAGTCATTTGCAAGACATACAATCAGGTGTTGTGACGGAAACAAAATTGGTTCTCTTCAACTGACCAATGTCAGATTTCCTTGTAACATTCTTCTGTTGTAGAGGTTTCAACAAGATTTGAAACCATCAACAGTTCTTTTTGTGATGCAGCTGCTTCACCATGCCACTGTGCAAAATGCAGTCAATTCAGGCATGAATATAAAACTCCTTTTTCATATTAAAAAAAAAAAGAAAAAAAAAAAAAGAAAAGGACCTTTATTTTTCTTTCCAAGATTTTTTTCTCCAATACTCTGATTTATGTTATGAAGTTCTTGGAACCAATGTTAAGTTACACATTCATTGAACAGTGCCTGGGCAAATACTGCCACTTCTATAAATCCCAGTTTGAACTTACAAAAAAAAAAAAAAGAAAGAAAAAAAAAAGTGCATTTTCTCTTGATTGTTTACTTTCAAATTAAACAATGAAAAGAAAACAAAAACAATTAGCAGATAAATAATGAAATTTGAGCTTTAAAATATATATCTCCAGTTGGGTTGACCTTTGCGAACAACCCAAATGTGGTTGACTTGAGTGTGGGGGTCAATGTTCACACTCACCCCAATAAACAAGCCCAAAACAGATTTTTTTCTTTTTTTAATTTGTAAAAATTTCCTTCAAATATCATACACACTTATGAAATGTGAAGAACTTCCTGATTTTTGGTAATTTTTCATTCTTAGGGTTGGGGTTGTTATGAGGCAAGCTAAACAAATTTTGATTCAAAATTTATAATTTATTGGGGTGAATTAACAGAAAAGATCTTATATTTTTGCCAACACTAAGGCAGTGACAGACTGGGTTGAAAATTTCTACCAGGAAAACATGTTTACATGTTTTCCTGGTAGAAATTTTCCCAGTCAAAAGGACACACTTAATCCAAAAATACTTTATCAAACAAGGAACTGAGGATAAATACAAAAAGAAATTATAGCATCAAAGAAACCTTATTTAAATCTTCTCAGAATTTACATAATATTTTTTATTTTTTACATTTTTTGGTTATTTCTAAAGTGATGGACCATCACTTTGGGGCCCACTGGGAAATGTCCTGTTACCCTGGTAGGTCAGTCTGCCACCAAGGCATTGTTAATTTGGCACTTCAAACAAATTCTGCATACAGAATAATAAGTAACCCTCTTGTCACAAATCTTATCAATTTTTTTTACATAAACTCTTGAGTACTTCTTTCAGATTTTAGAATCTGGAAACAAGGCCAAGTGAGATTCTGAAAAGCTATTGGTTTCCAAAAGCTGAAATAAATCGTCTCAAATGTTGAAGTCAATATCAGTTTTTACTTACAGAAAAAAAAAATTTGTAATGAATTGCATTTCTTCAATGATATTTTTTGTTTTATTTAGAATATACATTAATTTCAAATGCAATGGTAGGTTTAAAATATTAGGATAGTGCAAAAATGTGACAGGAGAGATAAATCCGTGTTACTGTTATAGGTATGCAGATTTTCTTTGAAATAGTTTTAAAATAAAAAAAAAAAAAAAGGGATTTTTTTTTTTAAACTATAAAAATATTCCCCCACGGAAAAAAAGAAATGAAATTGAATTTTCCTTTCGTCTGGCAGATTAAACCACTTGCACCAACCAAATTCTTTATTAAAACATTTCACAGACCAAAATCTAAATGTACGGAATTTATATTCAAAGATAAATTAAGAGACGTTCTTCAAGTGACTTATGTGGTTAGACGACTCAAGAGTTTCGCCTCAGAATGCTCATCAAGGCCAGATGCTTGATGATAAAAATAATTTAACTTACTTATCAGATCTCATTTTTTACTCTCTTTCACATTGAAAATTTGAAATTCTTAATGCATAGAGTTTCGTTAGAAAGGTCACAAGGTTTAAATTTAGAACCAGTTCATTTTTTTCTACCTGACGAGTGGCATGAATAATTTCATTACAAAAAAAAAAAACAAAAAAAAAGGTTCGTCTCCGAAACTCCGGTGTCGAGGTGCTGAATTAACATCAGTTAAGTGACAAATGTTGTCATTTCATCATTATTGCAAAACCGTATCAATTAATTATTTGATATTATTATTTGATTATTAAATTAAAAATTATAGATTTTTTTTCGGAAAATAAATACATAATTTTCACGCATTTTACTTTCTCAGTCGGAATTTATTAAAGACCTAATTTCATTATTTAATAATTCAAGAATAAAGAAAAAAGTTTTTATGATGATTTTTTTTAATCTTCAATAAGAAATTATACAACTACTAACAAATGTATTCTTTTTTGTTTTTTGCAACATTAAAAAAACAGCGAAAAAATACAAATTTAAGTTATTTTCTTCGTGAATTATTTTTTTTCAAAAATTGCTAAAAAAAAATAATGAAAAAAGAGATGGGTAAAAACAAAGTTTAAAAAGTCAGTGAGAAACTGTAAGGCTGGTGTTGTATATAATTGTATATAATTTAATTTATGAATGAAAAAAAAATCAGTATGATTATGATACTGACAAGTACACTGTCAAGCTCGTCGGCAACAAAAGGACAGTCTTGTTAGGTACGTGTTTAAATTGCAAGATGATCGATGTGTCTAGTTTTCCAGAAAACAAGTAAGTAATTCAAAAGAAAGAAAAGTCAATTAGATAAAAAATTGAATTCAGTAAGAAAATTGTTATGTTAAGAAGTTACTTACATTGATCATTTATTTTAATTTGTCAATAAACGCTAAGCAAACTTGAAATTTGAGAGCCCCGTTATTAAAAAATATCCACCCACAGAAATAATACAGGTAGCAAAAATGCATTAATTATTAAATTAATTAATTCATTGCCTACATGATTGAAATCATAATGAAAAAAAAAAAAAAAAAAAAAAAAAAGCTTTTTTAAATTAAAAAAAATATTTTAAGACGAAAGCACGTCTCATTAGGGTGGAGTTTGAACGGACATCAGACCCTTCACCAGACAAGGTGTCTGGAACTAATTTAGTGTGCAAATTCTTACTCGCGGACCCCCTGACAAAGGCCACCCCCAACTCGAAACACCCTGGCGACGAGGTTGCATCGGATGATTAATTAAAATGTTAACCTCTTCTTTCTAGTAAAAAAAAAAACAAAAAAACCCCAAAAAAACCAAAAAACAACAATAACAATCAATTACAATGACAAACAACAATGGGAAAATAATTAGTTTAAAGAAGAATAACTTTTCAATTCCTTCAGGTTTCATTAAAAAAAAAAGTGCGTTTATGACTTTCAAGAATTTCAAAAACCATTTTAAAATCAAGAGTTTATAAAATTATCAAAATCTTTTTTAAAAATCCGTGCTTTTCGACTGAACGAATAATGACATGAGCATGATCACAGGTCAGATGGTCTAAAACTAAAAAAATAAATAAAAAAATAAATGTATTTTTCCTTCGTTTGTCAAGAAGAATTTTCATGACACGAACAAGAGAAGTGTGATGATCGCGACAATCATTTTTAAGACCTGACCTTTAAGGACAGATGAGGAACAATTAGGCTCTTAAAATGAATGACCATCGGAAACTTTAAATTAAAAATAAAATGCTGTCAAAAATGACAGGTATGATTTCATTCATCATGAGAGTAAGAAAAGAAGAGAATGGTATTTGTAGATAAAGCAGTGTAGCGGGGGAAAAAAAGAGGGGTTTGATCATATGACCTCTTTATCGTAAAACTGTACAGAAGGTAAGCGGAAAGAAAAGGCCTTCATTCATCGTGTAGGTTCCAGAAAAAGCTTTCCCGTTTTAATTTATTTTAAATTCGGTGCTGGGGTTTTTTTGGGTTTTTTTTTTTCAGAATTTGGGTGAAACGAAAGATTTATATTTCTTTTTTTAACGAGTATGTTCTATATGAGGCATCGTAAATAAAAAGCAAACTTTTAATTTTATAATTAATTATCGACTTTTTTTCAAATATTATTGGCAGCAGCCAGTGCCCTCCGCTTAGTAGCAGATGTTTAGTGAAATTAACGAATGTGTGTGTGAAACAAAAGAAAAAAGAAAAGATATAACACTATGTGTGTGTGTGTGTGTGATGTTGGTGTCATTATGAAGACTTTTTTAATAATGATAAAGAGTTATATAATTATAGAGAATATTTAATACTTTACATAACGCTAATAATTAGCAAAATGTCTTAATTTTTCTTGTATATTCTGAACAATAAGCAACAAAAAAGATCGTCATCATCAAGTGGGTTTTATTGACGATTGTTTTTGATGTTCTACAAAGACTGCATATTAGAAAAACCATTATAAATTTATTTTTACATTTAATGAACATTAAGAACAGACAAAATTAATTAACTGATTTAAACATAAGACCTGTTTTTAGAATTATTTTGTATTTGAAATAACATCCTAAACTAATAGCATCTTATTTTTATGATACTACCATTTTTATAATAAAAATGTCTTAGTGGCTTTATTGCCTTGCATGGAGTGATACCGATTAATAAGAAAATTCAGATAATAATAGTAAAAATAATAATGATAAATTTGACAATATTCATAAAATATGTCTTCATTTATTTCAATGTTTTAAACTTATTTAATTTTGTCAAGACATTCTCACTTAAAAAAACCTCAGAAGATCATTAATCAATAAAGATTAAATAAGTTCCTTTTGTTTGACAGATCCACTTAACAGCAGATAAATGTGGATTAATGAAAGAAAACAGATAAAAAATATTAAAGAAATAAAACAAAACTTTTTTTTTACTGATATATTACTTAAATAAAAAATTGTTATCCATTATTTGGCCTGAGATCAGTAATAGCTTGATTTAAAAAAACTTAATCTTATAACCAAATACTTACAAGCCAAAACTGTCAATTTTGGAAAAAAAATAACTTTAATGAAATAATGTAAATTTATCGGTAAAAAAGACAGACTTTTCAGCTCCACTCAAAGAAACCAACAATCATGGAATAAATGTATGTTCTTTTGATCATGTTAAAACTGAAATTTAATCTCAAAAGTATAATAGATTTCACATATAGTGCTGGTGTTAATAAAACCGTGCTTGATGTAATACAATAGAGCTATTAAGTACTATATATATATATATATATATATATATATATATATATATAAAATGTGTGTCCCCTTAATTTATCTTTTCACTTTGTATTAAACATTTTAAATACTGTGTGTGTGTGCGTGTGTGTAATTACATATATCAAATTGATGAACTAAATAGTCAAATACTAACAAGACTGTTTTAAAAACCATTTTAATGAAAATTGAAAAGATATATAATTTTCTTCTAGTTTTGTAAAAGTCCTACAATTCAAAGTTAGCTGTTATGATCTTTTTTATTAAAATAATAAAATGTATTCTCAAAGTTTATTAAGTAAAAAAGATGATCTCATTCAAACATTTATTTGTTGATACCTTTTTACTGCTATTTTTTTTACCTTAATTATTATAAAATTTAAAATCATATTTTTTAAATCTTACTTTCTTGGAGATTTTTTTTACTGTTTTATTTTGTATTATTCTAAATTTTTCTTACACATTTTCAAATTTATTATTTTTCACATATCTGTGAAAATATTTTAACATTTTCATTTTTTTTTCAAACAAAATAAAATGTTCTTTTGTTTTTTCATTTTACAGTTTTTTACCTCAAAAATTAAAAATTTGAATTTAGCATTAAAAAGTTTTCATATATTTATGAAATATTATAATTTTTTTTACTATTTAATATTTTTTTTAGCCGATTTTCCTCATGTAGCAGAGAAGGTTGAATTTTTAAGACAGATAAATTTAAAATTTAAATGTTCTTAAAGTTTAAAAATCATGTATAAGAAAATTAGAATATAAAAAAGGTAAAAAATAAAAAAAGAGACGAAATCAGATCATTAGGCGATATTATTTTTCAATAAAAGTTTGAAGAAAGATCCAGTAAAGTAATTTTATTGGAAACTATGAGGAATGATTATCAATAAATAACAAAAAATGACAAATAGACAGAGAAAAGAAGAAGAAAAAAAAGAGAAATTATGTATTATACAAAAAAAATTTAAAGATATTCTTCTTGTATAACACGAGGCCATTTTCAAGACTATATAATTGTAGCTATTTTTTGTCATAATGGATTTTTCCTTTAATTTCCGATTTAATGTAATTTAAACAAGCTTCAATTTTAAAATAAATCGTTTTTTAATTAAAAGAATCATTCATAAATTGATCTCCGCTTTTCTTTATTACATCAATTTAAAAAAGAAAAGCTTACATTCTTTTTTTTAACACAGATGTTTGTTCCAAATAATCCTCCTATTTTATTTCGTAGACAAATAAAGTAGGTATTTTAAAAAATATCCGTAATTGTTGGCCTTTAATCAAGAAATTTTACTTTAATTTTTACGAAATAAAAACAGAAAAAAGAAGATATTTAATAATTTAAAAATACATTTTAAATCTCGTTCGATGATTGTCTTTAAAAAAGAAACAGAAAGTAGAAAATGAATGAAGGAAGGAAATAGAGAACAAATTTACATTTGATCAGAATAAAACAAGTGATTTTTTAAAAAATATAGACAATAAGTAATTTAAATTTATTTAATTTAACAATGCATGGATGCTTTGAAATTTAATAATTTAAAATTAAAAAAAAAAATCATTCCCATTTTCAAAATGAGAAGAGAAATCTAAAAACTAAAAAAAAAGTGAGTTAATAATGATAACGAATGAAGTGGAGAAATATTTAATGAATGAATAAATACTGGTTTTTAATTCAACATTATATAATAACAAGATCAAAAAGTAATTCGGAAACCTCAATATCTAAAATGATTTTTTTAATTTCGCGATTTATCGCCTTCAAGGCAATTTTTCTCTAGAAAATAAAATGAAGGAAGGAAGAAAATAGAAGACCTGTAAATTTGGTTGGCAGAAGGAAAGTTCAAATTATTTAATTAACAATAGAAAGATCACTTTACATCCAAAATATACGCTCTTCTTAAAACATTGTAGGATTTTCCGATGGAGAAAAGGCAGTGAAATGAATGAGATGAGATTAATAAAAGAAAGAAAAAAGAAGAAATTGACATGTTTGGTTTGTAGGTGAGTTAAAAGAACAAAACCCAAAAGTCAGCACAATGAAATAAGATCACACGAGAGAATCATATTTGCCTATTGAGAAGTTAAAGATCAGGTATTAATACCAACCTCCATAATTAAAAATATACCAATTTGGTCGCAAGATGGAAATGGTTCTTCCTTTTCGATATCCCATCACAAAACGACTCGCTTCTGATTTTACCGTCTTCGAACCGAACCTGCAGCGACACCTACAGCAACCAGAGTTACCTCCCTTGTTCACCTTTCTTTTTATATTCCAATTTATTTCCCTTAATTTTATGTGAGCATTTCTCTTCCTCCTCCTACATTTGATTTAGCTTTGCTACACACACACACACACACACACACACACACACACACACACACACACACACACGCGCGCACACACATTTATAAAAGACACACATGTATATATATTTAAAAAATTAGATCTGCCGATCATGTTACATTGGTTTTAACCTTTCAGTATCTTCAGGCAATTTGGGCTATATATATATATATATATATATATATATATATATATATATATATATATATATATATATATATGCAAGCTTCATTAAATGACAGGCAAGGTGCTTTGATTAAGTTTATATAAAAAACTTAATCGAAGCACCTTGTCTGTCATATTTAATCTTATCTTATAATTTTTTCTTTTCAGTAGATAATTTATATAAAAACTGTCCAAATGTATATATATATATATATATATATATATATATATATATATATATAATAGATCCAATTTTTAAATAATAAACCAGTTTGTCTGATGTAAGCAAAAGCGTGAAACCCAGTGTAACAAACTCATATCCATACAACGAAATATGTCAGATCTATCACTGATATTGAGCGCTTTCCAATAAGTACCATGCATATATAATATATATATAGATATTTTATATATATACATATTATGCATATATATATATATATATATATATATATATATAAGTATGTATACATATTATGCATATGTATTATATATGTGTAAGTATATATGTAATTATATACATGTATGTATATACATATATATATATTTATATGAGTGTATGTATATATGTGTATGTATGTATGTATGTATATATATATATATATATGAAAGTTTCCTTAAAAACGACTGACAAGGTACCATGGTTAAGTTT
>OZ038519.1:11277710-11415210 GCA_964036315.1 Acanthosepion esculentum | reverse complement strand
AACTTTTGGACAGTTTTTAGATACTTTGTGTCCAGAAAAGAAAACACTTGTACAAAAACAAGAAAAATTAAACAAAATGCTTAATCGCGGTACCTTGTCAGTCGTCTTTAACAAAACTTATATAGATGGATTGCTGCCCAAATACACAACATATATATATATATGATTGAATAAATTACAAACATTATGTCTGCTTATTTTTATCATAATCCTTTCATATTCACAGATATTTTTCTGTATATTACAATTAAATAAAGCAAGAAATGCACTATAACAGTGAGAATCACTTTTATTTCCCAAGTACTTTCCATTTTGTTCTGAAACTGGTATGGCAAATACTCTGTGTAGCTATCCATTACTAATTTTTTTTCTTTTGCATTTAACTCTCATCTGTGGCATTTAAATTTATATATATATATATATATATATATATATATATATATTTTTTTACGAGCGCGTCAATAACGCCAAAACGCGTTCAGGAACTTTCATTACGGATAGAAGCTGCAACGAAGAACAATCGTTTATTTATTTTATTACAAGAATTTACAAATAGGAACGATTAATTACTTATCTTCATACCCTGCCTGGTGGCAAGCGCTGCTGGTGGTGCTAGGGGTGGCGGTCCCGCCATAGCCACTGAAACCGTGATATCACCCATGGATGGTCGGTGGCTGATGAAGACAGGGTATCGCACGTGTCATTACACGTTGTATGTTAAAAAAAAATATATATATATATATATATATATATATATATAAATATATAAGACGACAGGTATTTTGTGTTGATTAATTTTATTGAGCAACTTTTCCAAATAACAAATAATTCTTCTCAGATAAGGAGGAAATTCAATCAGAAATTGTCCAAAGTTCATTTCAAAATAAATATGGTTCAAGCTTTCGGCTTTAAGTCATCATTAGATAAAGATGAATTGCGAGTTTCATGAAACTAACAAGTGTAGTGATGTAGGCAAGGAGTGACATGTTTGTGTGTGTGTGTGTGCGCGCGCGCGCGTGTGTGTGTGTGTGTGTGTGTGTGTATATTTGAGGATGTGTGCTCATAAATTATAATTGTTTTATTCATAGATGGTTGTTTGTGTTGTATGAGTATTGACTGCCTCATCCACCTAATACCTGAAGATAGGCAAAGGTTACTATGCCAAAACATTGTGTCTAAAATAACTTTGGCAATGTTTAACCTTCATGTCCACAAGAAACAATGTGTCAATAGGCCGGTTATTCCCTTGACACCACTATTACTGTATACACTTTTGACTCCCTCGGCAAATGTTTATTGTTTCAAAAAGTGAAATAGATAATATTAGATATTTATTCAAATTCTTTTCTTTTATAGTTCATTGATATTTTTATAAAATTAAGAATAAAAACCTTGTTTCTATAGTTATTTATAAAATATCTAAATATTAAATATCTACTCTCCAAGCTCTTTTTGATGACGTCAAATTGGCAGCTGATCTCAAAATCACCTACAATCTGTTGTTAACTGGAGCAAGTGATGGCATGTTAATTTTAACACCTTCAAAACAAAACTGCTCACTTTTTACTCATCAGAGAGAACATTTTTTGCCTGTTTTCAACTGACATGAAATGGAAAGTTTATATTAAATCAATTGCTAACTCTGCAGCTAGGAAAGTTGGTTCACTGTGACAATTTTTCTTGCCAGAGTCTATCTTGCAGATTTATAAGTCTACCCTTCATCCTTGCTCTGAATATTGCTGCCACATCTGGTCTCATTCTCCTGCTATATATTTAGAGATTCTTGATAAAATCCAAAGAAGCATCTGCAATATTATTGATCCTGACCTGGCATCTCAGTTTCAGTTCCTTTCTCACCACCGTAACGTAGCTTCCCTGTGCATTTTCTATAAATATTTTCATGGAAATTGTTCTGATGAACTTTCCTCTTTGGTACCTAGACTTTATGAATTTAAGTGCAGTACTAGATTGGTGGCAAGGTCTCATCATTTTACAGTTGAACTGGCTGCTAGATGTGACCGTAAGTTCTATGCTAACAATTTCTTTTCTCACACTTCTCGCTTGTGGAAATCTCTACATACTTCTTGCTTCCAAGTTAATTTTGATCTACAAAAATTTAAATGCAATGTCAATCATTATCTTCTGACTTCTTAATTCCCTTTCTTTTATTATTCTCTCCTTAATAGTTTATTTGTTTCTCTTACACTTAGCAACCTCTTGTATATTAGAGGCTTCATTGCCTTACTTGGGGTGAAATAATTAAAAAAAAAATGCAAGTAATAAATTATAGTTGGTTCACATATTTTAATAATTTTGCAAATTTTTGAATAAAAAGATTTTGGTGATGTTTAACCTTTGTGCCTGCAATAAAACAATATGTCAAAAAGTTGGTTTTTCCCTTGACACTGCTATTATTTTTTACTACCTTCACTCCCTTAGCAATGTTTATTGTTTTTAACGTGATGATTTTAATAAAACTTAAACATTTAAAAGTGAATTTTTACATTTTTTTTGTTCTTGAGAATTTACAAAAAAATAATAAACACTATTTATTTATTCAGTTGTTTATTTACAAGAATAATTTTATACAACATTCTAAAAATCGAACCAACTTCTACAATGAAATATTTATCATTTACCAATTTATAAAGAAATATATATGAGAACAATTTTTTTTATTCTGGAATTCACCAATAAAGAGGTGGTTCCGCATCCCTCAAAGTTTTCCGATCAGAGGCTCCACTGCCAGATGTAGTCTATCGTCATACCCGGGACACCTCATTGTTTTTTTTTTACCTCTTCTGCAGAGGTTCAGTCAGGGTATTCTGAAGCCCCAGCTGACAGGACATGAATATATAGGAATTAAATCGTATATATTTTTTTAGCCAATAAAATCCCATCAGGTTTGTTTGATAAACAATCATTACAAGGGCAAATACAGACAAAATACTTGCATAGTTGTAAAACTACTATGTGTTATTTTTGGACCATTTAGAAAGTAACAATAGTAACTCCTTTCACCACTCCCGAAAATTCAAGAAAAAATTTTTGCAAGCTAGTATGAAAATTATTTTCTAACAATGAAAAATTGGTATTCACAAAGTTTGCACCTCTATAAGAAATTAAATTTTGAATCCCCTTAAGAATATAAAAATTGCAGCATACTTCTTCTTGAGGCTCAAAATAGGTACAGAAGCCAGTTTGATGTATACGTGTGTACACACACATGCACACAATGGGAGAGATGACAGCCAGCATCCACAGACTAAAGTCTTGTCCATGTACACAATAAAAGGGATTAACCAGCTACCTAATAATCCTTTTGTTTATGAACCTGCAAACACATTAGTATGACTGTCATAAAGTAAGTCTGTCCGCACATTTCACACTTAATTCCTTGATAAAACGAACGCAAACTTCACTGCAAGGAAAATTGAACATTTCATTGTTATTGTATATTTTTGAAAAGAATAAAATGTTATTTCAACTGATGCTCTGCTTCTAATTTTCCTCCAGAAAATAACCTTTTTACGTTTCATTTAAAAGATGTGTTCTTGTTAAATGTTTGGAATCCCAACACTCAGATATCAATTAAAACATTTGTAGATGGATGCCAACAATTTCTTTCCAACGAAAACATTGTTAGGACTTGTTTTAGCAGCCCTTCTTATTTAGACTCATCCAACTCTTTCCGTATCCTCTGCACTGTCCTCACACAAACACTCTGAAATGTTTGAATTGGAGCTTCTCGCGCAAATACCAAGCAGTACAGCATGCCGTTTCCAAATTTCTGGTGGAGTGAATTGCCTCATGGTGCTTTTTTTCTCACATGCGGTGCACAACAGACCCTACTATACTGTGTACTCACAAAATTAAAAACAAACAACACGCATGCCCAAAATTAAGAAAATATAAAATGAAGGCATGGCAACCCTGTGTCTTCAAATGTAATAGCATGTTTTACAACAATTGCTATAAATTTATTCATTTTAGAAAATATCTCATTTGTCGGCTATTGTGGCATGTAGGGGCTTCCTTACTTTGCTCCATTCAGCAATGGAAATAATCAGCAGGAAACAAACGGAAATCCCCAAAATCATAAAAATGCCGGCCCACCCCTATTCTGCTTTTTTTTCATTTTCCTTTTCAGTGGCCCAGCTTGAAGGGCTACTCACAACCCTTGCTACAGAAGATACGTGGCCTGTCCTAGCAGCTTGACCTGAAATTTCTCGTTCCTCATGGGGACAAGCAGAGAAATCTCCCTTTGAGACATCTACTCGAAGAACTACTCTGAACCCTTGCTGCAGAAGACACGTGGCTTGTCCTGGCAGTTTGACAATCAGATTTCTCATTCCTCATCGGAACATGTGGAGAAGTCTATCTCTGTGAAGTATCTACTCAAGGGAAGAACTTTTTTTCCACAAAATACTACTATTTTGCACTTTCTTTCAACCACAAATAAAAGCTGTTAAACAGTTATTTCATGACTTGGATCTTGTTCATTCCACTCTATACACCACCAGACGTGCACACACACACACACACGCGTGCACACACACACACGCATGCCCGCACGCATGCACACACACACACACACACACACACACACACACACACACACACACACACACACACACACACACGTAACCGGGAAAAATTCCTACATCATCCTTAAGTATAGACTATTCACTTTTGAATAATTATGAATCAATGCTATATTCAATACAAAATGATATGGCATCACATTTTTCCTTACATATTCATGTGTATTAATTTCTTTTTATTTATTTAATAAATTTTTATTTTTTTTATTATTGAAAGTATTTTCTTGTAAACATCCTTGATGCATTAGAATTTAACACAAAAAAAATAATTAGTAATTTGAAATTTTAAAGTTTCAAATAGTTTTAAAATGAAAATTAATAAAACATTTTCTTTGCATATTTTTTTTACAGCTATTAAAGTCTTTTTTACAAACTGATGGCACTGATCTAGTATCTTCATCTTAGTTGTTTTGCTACCACCATTTCAGCCATTTTAGTATTCAGTAGAAGACAGAATTCATGGTTATGAGCAAAAGGACAATTTTAATTGTTTCTTGTTTAGCGGCATATCAATACCTTATGGGTCATTTAATGCCAAAATTTAATTTTCTTGGAAGTATTAGTAATTTCTTTTACAAAAATATACTGCTGGTAATGTTTTTTTTTACAAAAAATGTGTTACTGGTAATTTTTTTACTATGAAAATGTATTACAGGTATTTTTACTATGAAAATGTATTTTTATACTTTCATATTGTTTTGACCCTAGTTTGGAGGTTAACTATTTGCCCATAGCTGGGACCAAAATAAGTGCTACTATCCCGGGTCAGGGTAGACCAGGGAAAAACTGCAATTAAGAGATGGTTCCACACTCCTCAAAACCTTCTGATCAGAGGCCTTGCTGCCAGATGTAGTTTATCGTCAAATCCAGGATGAGCAAAAAGATGAGCCCAAAATGCAAATTACAAATCAGGGTTACTAAAATCAAACAAGTACAAAAATCTAAATATCTGGGAAGTGTTCTAACAAAGGACGGAAAGAGCGACACTAGGATCCAAAGACATATTGGGATTGCCAAAGGTGCCTTCCAAAAGCTAAGCAGAGTATTAAGAGACTGAAAAATTTAATTAGAAACAAAGAAAAGAGTACTGAACTGTCATGTAATGTCAGTCCTCCTATATGGCAGTGAATGCTGGACAATCTCCTCACAGATGAAGAAGAGACTTGAAGCAAGAGAAACAAAGAAAAGAGGACTGAACTGTTATGGAATATCAGTCCTCCTATATGGCAGTGAATGCTGGACAATCTCCTCAAAGATGAAGAAGAGACTTGAAGCAAGAGAAACAAAGAAAAGTGTACTGAACTGTTATGTAATATCAGTCCTCCTATATGGCAGTGAATGCTGGACAATCTCCTCACAGATGAAGAAGAGACTTGAAGCAAGAGAAACAAAGAAAAGTGTACTGAACTGTTATGTAATATCAGTCCTCCTATATGGCAATGAATGCTGGACAATCTCCTCACAGATGAAGAAGAGACTTGAAGCAAGAGAAACAAAGAAAAGAGTACTGAACTGTTATGTAATGTCAGTCCTCCTATATGGCAGTGAATACTGGACAATCTCCTCACAGATGAAGATGAGACTTGAAGCAAGAGAAACAAAGAAAAGTGTACTGAACTGTTATGTAATATCAGTCCTCCTATATGGCAGTGAATACTGGACAATCTCCTCACAGATGAAGATGAGACTTGAAGCAAGAGAAACAAAGAAAAGTGTACTGAACTGTTATGTAATATCAGTTCTCTGATATGGAAGAGAATGTTGGACAATCTCCTCAAAGATGAAGAAGAAAATTGAAGCAACAGAAACATGGTTCTACAGAAAGATTCTGAGGGTACCATAGACCAAACATGTGAGCAATGATGAGGTTTTAGAGAAAATGGAAACAAAAAGGAAACTTATACTTAACATCAGGAAGCGGCAGTTGAAATTTTTGGTGAATGTAATGAGGAAGTAGGACTTGGAAAATCTGATACTCACAGGACAGATTGAGGAAAGCTCACATGAAAGAGGGACAGAGAAAAACAGCGTGTAATATACTTGATGAGTATTTACATTGTTTGGACCATTGTCTTCATCTTTATTTTCATATTCACAACATTTCAGCCATTGTATGCTCCAGCATTCTTCATGGAATTAACTGAAAACTGAGAAAAGTCATGACACATGGAACTAGTACAAGCTACCACTCCATAGACTAAATAAAGGGTTAGGTTTGAAATTCTAACATATATCACCTGAAGAAAGCAGGTGTATACAATTGTTGAAATGGTGTGAATATGACAATAAAGATGAGGACAACAGTCCAAATAATGTAAATAGTATACATGTGGTTCATGTGTTTACTCTTATGGCCTGACCATAAGAGTGAACACATGAACCACCAAGTAACTATATATGTTTAACTTGTACTATTATCAATGATGACATTGTCTTAAATTCAATGTCTGTTCTTACTTATGAAAAACTCCTATATAGTATTCATTTTTATGCTAGGCCTACTGAAGAGGTTATTAGTGCCTATAATATATACTATTTTTTCAATGACCTTATTTTTCTCCATCTATGAATCTAACTTCATTTCACAGGAATTGGTGGCCATCACTTTTCTCTCTTCACATGATCTGCCAAACCTGATTTTATAGTGTCACTACAGATTAAAAATGTCATTATGTCATGCTTTGTTGTATGTTTTGTTTCCTACTGATTTTACATCACTTACTAGAAGACTTTATTTTAGTAGAATTAATTTTATTTGTACCTATTGATTCCATTTGAGAGTTGTTATCAATAACTGAGTAGTACTAAAGTACTACTATTGAAAGATAAATATACTATGTGAATTTCTGCTTATAATACATGTTTTCTCATACTTGCAATAACTTATTTTATGGTGTAAGATTTTATTATGCAAATTGGACGTTGTTAATCATATTCTAAATAAATATATAGAGAATCCGCCAAAGTAGGTACACGGTAAGTATTTTTCAGTATTACCAGTATTATAAGGCAGTTCTAGGATTCATTTAATAATAGAATTCATTTAATTCCTTAAAATCATTTTTAATAATTTTATTTTCATAATTTTTATTATAATACATTTATATTATACACTATTTACATTGTTCAGGCAGTTGCCACATTCAAAATGTTTCGGGCATTGTACGCTCTGGCTTTCTTCAGGATCTGTCTATATTTCTGAGATGAGGTATTGTAACTATTTACACTATTTACATTGTTCGAACTGTTGTCCACATCTTTATTACTGCATTCACAATGTTTCAGCCATTGTAACACTCCGGCTTCCTTCAGGTGATATAAGTTGGAATTTTGAACTAAACCCTTTATTTAGTCTATAGGAGTAGATTGTTCTAATTCCAGGTACCATGACGTTGGATATCTCAGTTTTTAGTTAATTTGCCTTGTTAACTCAACTTTCCAAGTTTTTGCCCTCTCTCTGCTGTGTCCAAGGGTTGAACTCACAACTCTTTGGGTGTAGTCACATTAAATCAGTGTTTCTCAACCTGTTTTTACCCATGGACCACTTTTACTCTTAATTGTTTTTGGTGGACCCCATAACCATTTGATGAGAATAAAAAGCTTATTTTATTTTTTACAAATAGATATGTTTAGTAAATGTCTATGCTTCCTTCTATATAATAAATGTGAAAGTCAATGTGTCACTGTCATATTTTTTCAATTAAAGGGACACAACTGTTTAATATTCAATAGCTCATCTTCTATATAATAAATGCAAATATCAGTGTGTCACACTTTTTCAACTTTAAGAGGCCATAGCCCAACATAACATACCATTTTGGAATCAGGCCGACTCTGTGAGCAAATTAAAAACATTCCTGGCTGGATTCAGAGCCGCAATCCTGAAATTCTGTTTTCATTACTGCAATTGTTTTTGGTGAGTTTTTATGTGATTTTTTGTGACAAATTTTTTTGTGCGATAACAATTTTCATTACTTGGAAATAAATTTAGGAATAATCAAAATTTAATTAATTGCAAAATCCATGGAAAGTCACCCATGAAATAAAAATAATTGTTTGTATGGAAAGTAAGGACCTACATACATCAAATTGTCTTTAAGTGGCAGCAGAAGAATTACCGTTGAACTTTTAAAAGGTAACCTTAAGTATTAATGCAATACTCAAATACAGTGATCAATTTTGAGTTCTTCTATAGTTTATTGTTGCCGATTGCATCTACTCCTATCTATTCTGATGAGCCCTCTGCAAGAGCTAGCTTAAATGCTGCCCAGTAGGGTGGCTTTTAAGCTAGTTATAAATAATACTTATATAATTTATATATTAAATTAATTTTATTATTAATATTTTATTTTTCTAATATTTTATATTAATACTTTATTCATATTTCAAATTAATATTATTTTTTATTATTAATATATTAAATTAATTCATTTAATCGTCTTCATATAATTTTCCTTTATATAAATAATTCTTCCTTTATATATCCTTCTCAGTTTTTATTCAACTTTTACAATCAAAACATCTTGTGGAGTAAATGGGAAGCTAACTGACATTGCTTGATTTCCTTTTCTGCTAGTTTTCTCTATCTTTAATGTTTTAATATGATGTAGATTACTGTAGAAATTCCAGTTCTCAGTTGTAACAACCGTTCTGAAGTGAAATTGCTCTATGGACATCTAAAATATTACCATCAACCGACAATTTGCTAATTTTTGTGTGAACAGCTGGCTGAAAATCATGGATTGAAATGATAAATCTTACGAGGAGGCCATTATAGCATATGCACTGATTCTTTCAGATAATGGTTCATCACTATCTAGTATTTTTACTTCATTCGGCAGGGTTTTGTAACCACCTTTTTCTCACATGATCAGGAATGATTGATTTCAGGAGAGTGACACATTGTATCCTCTTGAGTTAACTTTTTTCACTGACATGAAACAGAAAGTTTATATGGGATCAATTACTAGATCTGCTGCTACAAAAGTTGGTTCACTGTGTCATACTTGAAAATTTATTACACACGAATCTATCTTTCATATTTATAAAGCCACCCTTCATGGTTGGTTTGAATATTTGTTGTTAGATTTGGTCTGGTGCACTTGCTGTGTCTAACAGCAAAATTGCCCAAACTGTGTAACAGCAAAATTGCCCAAACTGTGTAACAGCAAAATTGTCCAAATTGTATAACAGCAAAATTGCCCAAATTGTGTAACAGCAAAATTGTCCAAATCGTGTAACAGCAAAATTATCCAAATTGTGTAACGGCAAAATTGCCCAAATTGTGTAACAGCAAAATTGTCCAAATTGTGTAACAGTCTCATATACAATGGTTAAGCTTTTTCTTCCAGCTGTTTTAAAAAAAATTGTGTGCATGTCGTCAGGATATGATAGGTATATTGTCAGGTTAACCCCTCCTACTTTCATTAACTGCTCCTAGGGGACGCTCTCTGGACTATAAATACTCTGAAATAATTTTTCGTAGCCTCTTCTTAGCTTATCCGTTTACTTGTCAACGTGTAAGTCTCTTGCAGAAAACGTGTTTCCCAAAGGTAAACACACCATCTAACCACACATACATGTGCACATTCACACAGTTCACATACTTTGAACCTAAACGGTTTTCACATTCTTTTGTTACATATATCATTGTCTTTGTAACTTGTATACCTTTATTGTTAATATATATTCATTTGTTTGTACACATATATTGGTTCTTGTCGTTTGTTTCCATTTCTTTATGTGGACTCATGTCCCAAGTCCGCCATTTTTGTTGTGGGTATTTCAGGAGACAGCATGTTATTCCCAATTTCAAATACCGATGTTACTAACGCCCACAACAAGCTGGGAAACACATATCCGCCCGCAAAAATATCATGTGTGTACTTTTTAATTTGGGAGTGTTCATCTAATTTTTTTTACAGTTTCGAGTTATATGAAGAAAAATCTGCGAAGATATTATTTCAATAAAAATTTTATGCAATGCCAAGTGTGAACATGCGAAAAATTCAGCTTGCATCTTAGCAAAAATAATTCAATAAAACTAAAATAAGAAGTGTATATATCTTTTTAGCATTGGTGTATGCATAATTTAATAAAGCAAATTATTTTCTTTCAGATTGGACAGAAAAAAATTTACACATAATACGTAATATACCTGCAAAATTGTCCAATTGTCAGATTAAGCTCTGAACCATTCTATCTTAGAAATGATTAAAGATATCTTACTGGAAATCTCTGAGGTTTTTATAACACTATTGGACTCTACTTTGAACTATAAGAATATATTTAACTCTAAGCTGAAATGATGATCCCTCTTGCTGTTGTTACCCCCTGATCCAGTTTTCCTCTCTACTGTTCCCTCTTTCTAAAAGTTATTCATTATTCTCTTGATGGTTTTTGAATGGACTTTGAAGATGGAAGCCAGAGTATGAATGTTGGTACCATTACTGAAGGCCAGAATGATTTTTTTCCTCTCACCATTGCTCAGTTAAGACCACAGTGAATTTGACACAAATGATTTTAACCTGTTCTCTTTCTAGGTGAATAACTCAAAGGGTTTTTCAACGATTTTTATGAAAAATGGTGTCAAGATGGCTAAATGTCTTATCTGAAATCCCTGGGAAAAAGAAACTCAATTACTTTTGTGGTTTTTTAGATATTAAACATTTTGTGGGGTGGATAATTATGTTGTTATATGATTTGGACAATTTTGCTGTTACACCCGGTATATTGAGTGTGGTTTTGAAATTAACCCTGTTGCTGCTGCTGCCGCTGCCGCTGCTGCTGCTGCTGCTGCCGCTGCTCTGCTGCTGCTGCTGCCGCTGCCGCTGCTGCTGCTGCTGCTGCCGCCCGTCACAAGAGTTTAAGTAAAGAGACGTTTAAAGATTCAAAAACTGTAAAGTTTATATTCCATTTTTGAGTGTGTACCTTTTCTTTTTTTAATTTTTACTTTTTTCGCGCGCTTTTTCGGACAGGTATAGTATTAGAGTTTTTTTTTTACCGTCTCATTGACCCCACAGGCTATCGTGCATATAACACTCAATTTGTTCTTTTAAGTAAACCTAAAAGTTAAGCATTACTTTTAGAAAGTCCAGTTAATTAATCTTTAAATTTACTAACAGACTTCGAAGCACATCTTCAGGACAAATATATTTAAAAGAAAATTTTAAATGTTGTTTATATTTTTTGTATACGATGAAGGTTTACGGTGAGTGACGAAAAAATGTGCCAATGTTTAAAAATGCCTTAAAAATTTATTTACGGTAATTAATTTTTCTTTTAATTTGGATTAGTTATCTTTCAAATCGAATCAAAATTTAACTTCAAAGAAAGCATTTAAATTATTTAATTTAAAATGCGTTTTTCGTTTTAGAAAGATTGTGGTGTTACCTAGTTAATTTCAACATGTCCCCGCTTTTTTCAAAATAGTTTAAGAAAAATAGTTTAAAATAAATTATTTTTAATGAAGTTTGCAGGGAAGTAACTGTTGTTGTTTTCGCTGAGTTACTTCCCATGTTTTGGAACTTAATTACATATATTTTTTATTCATCACATGATGTCATAACAAACTTAAAGAAAGAGGCTTAATCAAAACAAGTAACATAATAAAAAAAAATTACTGCTAATTTTATCTTTCTAGTTTAATTACTTTAATATTTTATCTTTTAATTGCTAGTTTCAAGCCAATTAACAATTTAAGGTGTTTAAAAAAATAATAATTTCTACAAAATTCAGCCTGCTTCCCGATGGTAATGTTTAAACCTTGGTATAGTAACAGTAACAGACTAATATTTAAACACATCTGATTGTTACGCTTGCTTCCGTTCATCCAAGACATAATAATATGTTTATATTTTTATTTATGCGATCTTATGATGTTATAGGATATAAATTCCTATATAGTTTACGTTTTACGACCAGTAAGTGAAGAAGCCCAAAGAGGTAAGAGAGCTGTAGCAGACTGGGGGTTTACGTATTGTTGAATTAGGAACACGTGCGTTTATTCCTGCTAGAAGGTCCATTACAAGAACATGGCGGACTCAGAGATTGAATCCACCATAAAGAAGTGCAAAGAAAACAAACAAGACCGATCAACGAATATATGTATTAAACAACAAAATTTACAATGAGCATAGACATTAACATTTGTGTTTTTGTGTGAACGTAAAGAGTTTGTATTTTGGTGAATGTTCGTACGTACGTGTATGTGTGTATAATGTTCATGGCGTCTTCCACAAATGGGAAGATGCAATCTTCTGCGAGAGCTTACATTGTAGATGTGTTCGTTGAAAATGAAGACACGAAAAAGAGCATTTACCTGACCTCCACGCGAGGTAGGATGCGACAAAAGGCCCGAAGAAAAGAGACCGAGGCAAGAAGTCGCCCAGTATTTATAGTGTAGGGAGAGCGTCCCCACCTAGTGAACAATTAGGAAATTAAGGAGGACAGACCCTTACAAATAAATCCTACTAAAATCAGTAGATACGAAAAAACTATACAATCTGTACGAAACACGGCTCCAAAATTAAATGATCGGTTTCTCCGGTCCACTCACGACTAACTCGTTCTTTTCACTTTCCAACATGTGACATCCACACGTGGTTTTCAAAACTTTCATCTATGAAGTAAGGCAAGCCTGTTCTTTGGTTATTAAAACTCAGTACACGACTGAGTTGAGCTCGACCATTATAACGATGTTTATACTTACTTACCCTAACTTGGGAACAAGGAAAAAATAGCAGACATGTCATAACCATGTTTAAACCTTTCAACTTTTCTTTGGTTGTTCCAACTCTGCGCAAAGCTGACTTGATCACGATCGCTAATACGATGCTTATATTTACTTACCCTAACTTCTGGAGCAAGAAAAAGAAACGGACATACACAAGAGACATTAAGGACTCTGTTTCACTACGGTTTATATATATAAGAAAGAATAAAAGGTCTGTGGTAGAAAGCCAAGTTTTTTATGCTTCTTACTAATTGTTTGTATGTGAACACGCACCCACATAAAATACACAGAAACGTTTTTAAATTTTATATCTTCCTCTATGAAAGGCGTTTGTTAGAATCGGAAAAAATATTATTTTTTTATCATTTTAGAAGCAGGCTCCTATTCATAATATAAATAGAGTGTCAAATCGATTTCTTAGTTTTTTCAGAATTATCTGTACTTTCTTTTTATTTACAAATGCCAAGAAACTGTGCTAACGTCATTGTTAATTGACTACTTATGTTCCCCTTTCTTCTAATTCAAGATTTTGCTAATTTTTAAATATATTTTTTTAATTTTTGGAATTTTAAAAACTTTTCAACTTTCACGCTTAAAAGTCTAATGAACGCTACATTGGCTTTGTAGTGACCTTAAAGATAGTAGCAGCCTTAAAATAGAATTCATATCAGCAGAAGCTCTCGAATATAAAATCACCTTAACCCTAAAGTAACTCTCTCTCTTCAGGGTTTTTTCTCTTTCGAACTGCTGTCATGAACTTTCTACGCTGAAGCTAAAACGGCTGTGATCGCTTCACACTGAAACACACCAACACAGTAAGTTCCCATTATAGCATACTCATTAACATTTTGTTTTGTATACAATATACGTCGAACAAAAGAAACTCTCGTTTTAAACTTTCCTTTTGTTAATTTCTCTAATAAATATTATCCTGCATTGCAAATCAGTTGCTCTGTTATTTTTATTTTGTGAATGTACTCTTTACACCACCATTATTTCAGGAACTATCAAATGTTCCCTCATATGTTCCTTACGCATTTAATTATTGAAGTAGCTAATCACTAAAGAAATATCTATTTTGGCAGGTTATCTGCAAGGAAAATACATCTACACCATACAAATTTTATTTCGGAATGATATCTACATAGTATAATGTTATAATATGTAATTAAAATATTAAATTTTTTCTTTTATTTATATTTTAGCAATAAGCAATATGTACATAGGATAAAATGTCTACACTGTACAAATTTTAATTTGGAATGGTATCTGTCGGGTTACCTCCTCCTAACAGTTTGGATCCATTCCTAGGAGACGATCTCCGGACTATAAATTGCGATAATTTTTCATAACCTCTTCTTACCTTATCCGCTTACTCGTCAACATGTAAGTCTCTCACAGAGAACGCGCTTCTATTTGGGAAACACACGAACTAACCACACATACACAACACACGTACGTACACACATTCACCCACTTTACATACTTTGAACCCTAAAGGTTTTCACGTTCTTGTGTTACACTCATTATTGTCTTTGTCACTTGTATACCTTTGGTGTTAATACAGTATCATTTATTTTTACATATATATTGGTTCTTGTTATTTCTTTACGTTTTTTTCACGTGGACTCACATACCGAGTCCACAAATTTTTTGTTGTGGGTATTTCAGGAGACACGTATTATTTCCAATTTCAAACAAGGCCGTTTCTAACGCCCGCAGCAAGTTGGGAAACGCATTAACCGCCCGCAACATATCTACATACTAAACATGTTGCTACTTTGGCTTGTTAGCTACAAGAAAAAGATAACAAGCCAAAGTAGCACCACGTTTTACTATGTAGATATCATTCCAAAGTAAAAGTTATACGGTCTAGATATTTTCTCTTGTAGATAACAAGCCTAAGTCGCATCTTCCAATTAATGATCATCTGCAAAAGTTATTTAAAAAAAAATATCTCTTTTTTTACGAGCGGACCAGTATAGCCCCTATTGTTAAAATTTGTTTAACACTAAATACACCAACTACTTTTTGTCATAAGTCTATTTCAGCATGTCTGTTACATTGGTATAAGTTAAGCAAACGGGTCCATCACCAACGGAAGCGAGAAAATCATTCCCCCCCCCTTGTGAAAATATTGTAAACTTAATTTAGTGTGCAGAATCTTATACGCTGTCTACATATTTACTCCACAAGGCCTCTTCAAAATTATCTGGAGACGTACGTGACTGGGGTATACGTTGGTTTATCTCTTCTTTTTTTTCTCTATCTCCTTGCCACAGTCTTTTTTCAGGTTGTCTCTTACGGTAAAAAGGAATGTACATCTATCACTTGTCGAATTTTCTGTTTAATCCTAACGACCTACTTACCAGCCGGAAAATATTGTTAGACGAATATTTATGGTCATGGCTAAAAAAAAAAAGAGTAACAAAATTCAGCAACAAACTTTTAATCTTCTAAGATCAAAAACGAAATTGAAGATTTAATGAAATTCGAGAACAGTTAACCTGTTCTCGAATTTCATTAAATCTTCAAACAAGGTGGTTGGAATATCGAACTGAACCCTTTATTTCGTTCACTGGGGTAGACTGTTCTAGTTCCACGTGCCATGTTTAATGGATGTCAGTTATCAGTTATCTCCTGTTAATTCCCCTCTACAAATTCTCTACTGCCTTAACCGGGTATTGAACTCACACTCTTTGGGTCTTGTCACTGGATCTAACCAACGCCTTTATCCAATGTGCCATGTGACCCTGAGGATAATCCAACCACCTGAAGAAGGCCGGAACGTACAACGGCCGAAACGTTGTAATAAATATGGCAACAAAGATGAGGACAATAGTCCGAATAATGTAAATAGAGTACATAATGCCTCATCTCAGAAATATAGACAGATACTGAAAAGCCGAAATGTTATAATAAATATGGCGACAAAGATGAGCACAATAGTCCGAATAATGTAAATAGCGTACATATACCATATCTCAGAAATATAGACAGATACTGAAAGGCCGAAACGTTGTAATAAAGATGGCGACAAAGATGAGCACAATAGTCCGAATAATGTAAATAGTGTACATATACCATATCTCAGAAATATAGACAGATACTGAAAGGCCAAAACTTTGTAATAAAGATGGCGACAAAGATGAGCACAATAGTCCGAATAATGTAAATAGTGTACATATACCATATCTCAGAAATATAGACAGATACTGAAAGGCCGAAACGTTGTAATAAATATGGCGACAAAGATGAGCACAATAGTCCGAATAATGTAAATAGTGTACATAATACCTCATCTCAGAAATATAAACAGATACTGAAAGGCCGAAACGTTGTAATAAATATGGCGACAAAGATGAGGACAATAGTCGGAATAATGTAAATAGTGTACATAATACCTCATCTCAGAAATATAAACAGATACTGACAGGCCGAAACGTTGTAATAAATATGGCGACAAAGATGAGGACAATAGTCCGAATAATGTAAATAGTGTACATAATACTTCATCTCAGAAATATAGACAGATACTGAAGGGCCGAAACGTTGTAATAAATATGGCGACAAAGATGAGGACAATAGTCGGAATAATGTAAATAGTGTACATAATACCTCATCTCAGAAATATAGACAGATACTGAAAGGCCGAAACGTTGTAAAAAATATGGCGACAAAGATGAGGACAATAGTCGGAATAATGTAAATAGTGTACATAATACCTCATCACAGAAATATAGACAGATACTGAAAGGCCGAAACGTAGTAATAAATATGGCGACAAATATGAGGACAATAATCCGAATAATGTAAATAGTGTACATAATACCTCATCTCAGGTCAAATTTTTATGAATTGAAAGTGTTAATGATTAAAGAGACCCAAAAAAAAGAATTAATTATTAATGATTAATTTTCATAGCAATATGAAATAGTTCTAGAAATCTCTTAAATATCAATGTGAAAAGTGGCCAGAAGTTTTTTATAGGAATGGGAAAAGGTACCAGAATCTCTTAAATATCAATATGAAAAAAAGCCAGAATTTTCTATAGCAATGTGAAAATATGCCAGAAATCTCTTAAATATCATTGTGAAAAGAGGTCAGAATTTTTTTATAGCAATGTGAAAAGGTGACAGAAATATTTTAAATATTAATATTAAAAAGGCCTATATTTTTTATAACAGCAAATAATAGTTGATTCCACTCCTTAAAACCGCCAATCTGCCAATCAGAGGCTTTCCTGCCGGATGTAGTTTATCGTCATACCCAGGACTATGCGGTTTATTGTGTATGTGTCTCTGACTTGGATCGAAGATGTATAAGTTTAAAAGGTATTATAACTGATGATATCGGGAATTTTGCCTAAGTTCGTTTGGTCCTCTTCATGACTCCGTTGAGATGTTTTGTTAGGCAGTGAATAACATTGTTTCGATAATGATTTTTACGTACACTCGGCTGTAGGCTACTTATTGTTTGAGGATGGCGTTTACTTGACATAAGCTGACATTTTGTGCTTCACGTTTGATCAGTAGTCTGTCCATTTAATCATAGACTTCTGAGGACAAGAACATTTGTCAATGTCATAAGTGAGACAAGGATAAAGTTTAAACCACTTACTCTTGAAATCTCACAAGCTAGCGTCATAACCAAATAACTTCAGTTAATATTGTGTCGAATTTGACTGAGTTGGTCCGGTTTCAGTGATACTGTCCAGAAGTCAATGGAGATTTAAATCACTTTAGAATCATTCACCTTTTTTGTTACCTAAAATATGAGATTCATTCTGGAGAGACTCGAGAATTTTTTCTGTAATATCTTTATTATCTTCATCGCTTCCATCTTTTTCTTTATCTGCAGGATTTAGCGGTAATTAAAAAAAAATGGATTCATAGTCGGTAGAGGTTTTTCCGACAGGAGTGTAAAAGCCACAAAATGGCCAGCATTTCGGATTCGAACCTGACTCCCTGCAGCATACTCTACGTACCATGTATTTCCGCGTATAAGACGGCCGTTAAATTCCAAAAATCACCCTTAAAATTTGGAGGTCGTCTTCTACTACAATTCTAAAAAAGAAACCTTACATTCTGAGTGATTTGCTCGATTCCTTGGCTACTTCAAGAGCTTTCAATTTAAACTTCGATCGGATTATTTGACCCATATAAGGTCATATTCTCGTGCGTATGCAAATTGACTCGTTTGAGTTTATCCACGCCTTGGAGATGCTCATAAAAGAGAGAGTTTCGGGGGTGTTTTTGGCAGCGTCCGGGGGAAACTTGGCCTGCTCCTTTAGGGAGAAAGCAGAGTGACGTCATCATCTTTTTCTCTCTCAACTCAAGAAGGTTTGTCAACAACAGCATACTAGGG
The DNA here is from genome assembly GCA_964036315.1 of Acanthosepion esculentum. Classification (NCBI taxonomy): domain Eukaryota; kingdom Metazoa; phylum Mollusca; class Cephalopoda; order Sepiida; family Sepiidae; genus Acanthosepion; species Acanthosepion esculentum. Next base: position 11,396,505 of record OZ038519.1, on the reverse strand, counting down.
GACATCAAATGATATAGTAAAACGATATTCCACCCAAATGGTTAGTGTAGGATAAAGTAAGAGACACCCCTTTGATGTCTTAGTCAGAGTAGGCGCTTCGGGTATGACTTAGCTGTGGGTGTAAGATTTTTAATTACAAAGGACATATCAGCAATTTCTCCTTCAAAAGAAAATCTCCAAGATTGTTATAGGATTAGAAATTTGTATCACTTTTCAATCACTCGGACAGAGTCAAAGAATTGGAGCAGTCTCTTTAGTTAAAGTGCCAGTCTGTCTCACTCTTTTTCTTTCTTTATCTCTCTCCCCCTCTCTCTCTATCTCTCTCTGTATTTGTTCGTGTGCGTATATGTTAACTAATAGACGATTCTAATGTACAGAAATAAGAATTAACAAAATGATTTTCAAACGGATAAGATTTTGTATCGTGATCTTTTGCCTCAACGACATTGCATTACACATGTACTTCACAGTAATCTCTCCATAATTTTTACCCTAAAGTTTCTTTAATGAAAGGTTCTTTCACATAATTCTGAACATTCGTTTTAAAGGGTAATTTGTTATATTCCATATTACCCAGTTAAACTTTAAGAAACCCCAAATGTATTATTTGACCATTCTATCTATCTATCTATCTATCTATCTATCTATCTATCTATCTATCTATCTATCTATCTATCTATCAACACACACAAGTACATTGTTCGTCTGTTACTTGTGTAACAAGTCATGCAAGCCTGCAGCCGGCCTGTCAAGTCACCTTCGGGGTCATGCACGAGAGAGGTGCGAGGTGGGGAGCGATCGTGATTAGGCGGCCATCATGTATGAAGATGCAGCGAATCATTATCATCTTTCTCGCTTTCTCTCTTTCTCTCTCTCTCTCTCTCTCTCTATATATATATATTGATTTTTTATGAACATATATATATCGTCAGGCAACATTCTGGTCACCTGACAAGCTCGTGAGTGTGACAGTTAAGTAACGTTCCGAACTTTTGAGACGCTGTGAAGCTGTTTTGGTGTGTGTTTAAAAGCAATAATAAAGATTTAAAAAAATAACGGATTCGACATAGACATAAAAACTAACCTAAAAGTAAATTTTCTAGATGTTACCTTCAACCTTCAAAAGGCACATATAAACCATACAGAAAACCCAATGATAAACCAGTGTATATACACACATCTTCCAATCACCCACCATCTATGATCTAACAGATACCAAAATCGATTAACCGCAGTCTTTCCGACAATTCTTCCAATGAAACCATATTCAACGAAGCTAAAAAAGACTGCGAAACAGCCATAAAAGACAATGGATTCCGGCAGCACTCGAATACTCACCACAAAGCACAAAAAAGACCAACAGGAAAAAGAAATATCATATGGTTCAACCCACCGTACAGCAAAAACGTAAAAACAAACGTAGGAAAAATATTCCTCAAACTCTTACACAAACACTTCCCGGAATCAAGCACTCTACACAAAATATTCAACAAAAACACAGTAAAAATCAGCTATAGTTGGACCGAGAACATGGCACAAATGATAAAAAAGCACAATCGGAAAACTATCAACAAACTACCCGAAGAAATTAAACCCACGCGTAACTGTAGAATAAAGCATGAATGTCCCTTAAACGGTAATTGCTTACAAAACAACGTAGTATACCAAGCCACGGTAAAACCACCAGATAATGAAGAAAAAATATACATAGTAGTAACTGAAGGACCTTGGAAACAAAGAAACTATGCACACAAAACATCTTTAATAAATAATAAATACGCGAACAGCACAGTGCTTTCTAAGTATATCTGGAAATATATCACCAGACAAAAATAAACTACTAAATAAACGATCTGAACTGATCTCAAAATGCATACACGAAAACAAATTTTGACTACGTTACTTAAAAATCGAAAACTGAAAAGAATAAATAAAAATAAATAATAATAAACAAGTAAAATAAAGTAACCCAAGAAAATAATAAACAAATTAACAATCTACTCCCGTTAGAATAGACGAAAAAGAATAAATAAAAAGAAAAACAAGTAAAAATAATCAATACTAATAAATAAAGTAAATAATAAACAAACTAACAAACCAATCCCGCCAAAATAACCGTTAGAATAGACTACAACAATCAATCCAAAAATTGAACGAAAAAATAACTATAACTGCTATATAAACGATCAAAATATTTTTACTACGTTACTTAAAAATCGAAAACCGAAAAAATAAATAAAAATATACAAAAATAAATAAATAAATAAGAAAAAACAAGTAAAATAAATTAATCCAAACAAAAAATAAACAAATTATTAAACCGCTCCCGCCAAAATAACCGTAGTATAAATAAAAATAAATTAGCAAAAACAAGTAAAAATAATCAGTCCAAATAAATAAATAAAATGATAAACAAATTTAAAAAAAACTGCACCCTCCAAAATAACAGTTAGAATAGACTACAGCAATCAATCCAAAAATTGCACGAAAAATAACTTTAATTACCTTCCCAGATTAAAACAACCTATTAAATAAACGATCTGAACTAATCTCAAAACCTTTTTTACTACGTTACTAAACATCGAAAACCGAAAATAAAAAATATATATAAAATAAAAAAACAAGTAAAATAAATTAACCCCAAAAAATAAACAAACCACTCCCGACAAAATAACCGTCAGAATGGACTTCCCACAATTCACCACTGACCCAACCCAGAAAACCCAACACAAGTATCCTGACGATTGTGTCTAGCATGAAACAACCTGTCGCCTCTGAGTGTTGACTTCAATGTTCACTTTCATATTTACATACGTTCTATCTCTAATATTGAGCACTTTATCCCATAAATATAGCACATCTTAAAACTATATTTCTATATATCATATTTCTTCATATATATATATATATGGGGGAGCAGTAGACCGTCTTTAAGATTTGTCTCGTTGCACAAGATTGACAAGATACTTTTGTTCAATGTTTTATTATGTGTTTCTTGTTTAGTGCAGGTGTCTTTTTCTAGACATAATAAATGCGAAAAGTATCCAAAGCTCTATTGCTTCCGGGCGCTTTCAGTTAAACTGATAGCCATTTTCAAGTATTATATTATATATTACTATAATAAATGACAACTGCTATTGTAGAGTTGTACACAAATTCCTGAAAGTGGACATATTGTTAATTTCTAAATAAGGCCAGTATATAGCAGCCGTGTTCACAAATGCTGCTATTAAAATTTGGTTTGTCTTTTTTTATAGTAACGGCTTCCATATATATATATATATATATATATATATATATATATTAGAAAAGGATAAGGAGCTCTAAAAAAAATCTACCCAAAAGCTGCTTACTGGCAAAAAAGTGCTCGATGCCATAAGAAATGGCAGAGTTTCAATATTAAAGCAAAATCCAGGTAGGAAGTGACCGGCCACGTCTGCTAGTTTCATATATATTTGAGATTTTATACCGCAGAAGTGATATATAGTTTTCCTAATGACGGAGCACATTGTTTTAAAGGAATATTTTTCGACTAAAACATCTTCGGAAAGATTCGTTGGAACAAAAAAGTAATAAAAACGGTGAAACTGGAAAAGGGAATGGGGTTAAATAAGAAGCCATGACTGAAATTTATTACTGAAACAATAAATCAATGTAAATAAGTCTGTAGTGAGTGTAAAACAGAAAAAAAAATTGTATTCACGACCCGGCCGTGAGACAAGGAAAACAATGTGTTGGACGAAAAAAGGTTCCTTTAAAAGAATGCGCTCCGTCATTTTTAAAACTATATATATATATATATATATATATATATATATATATATATATATATAGTGTTGTGGTAGGATCCACCTAATTTGCATAGTGGAGTACCGACTATATAAATATGGTTGGTACCGGGAAGACATGGGAGGCGAATCAAGAGATTCAACTAGAGACTCTGCCCGACTGTGACTTAGTCAACATATTCTCCAGGAACGGTCTTCCCAGGAATATACAAAAGACTATATGTAAATATTGTGTACACTTTCTTGTTTCAATACATTTTGTTCTAAGTACATTTTGTGTTGCATTATTATTCCATGCATTAGTCAAGTTTCAACATATAGTTACATAATACATTTTAGATGCATCAAGGGTGGTCTTCAGTGATGCACTGTCTTCATCGCCGATTTCGAGTTTTGCATCATATTGGTTCAAACAGCAACTCCGACCTAACTACGGACGAGTCAGGCCGCCTCCTTGAAAGCGTCGTGCTACAAACCTCTACATTGCAAAAAAAATATTCCGATATGGCCAGGTGTCCGACCGTTCTTATTAACATATGCCAGCGGAGATTTTTTCCCCTGAGCTATCAGCTCCCGACAGAGAGGAAGACGAAGTTTTACGTATTTATTTTAGAATAAACAAAAAAAATATTCCGATATGGCTAGGTGTCCGACCGTTCTTATTAACATATGCCAGCGGAGATTTTTCCCCCTGAGCTATCAGCTCCCGACAGAGAGGAATAAACACGCCAGTGACCGAGAGTGCTCAATTCATAGAAGAGCTTTGCATCAGCAGTAGCAGTCACTGTTTACAAACTCTGATGATGAGGATCCACCTTTTGCGAGCTTTATTTGACACATTGTTATAACTCTGTTTTAAATCTAACCTTTGTCGCAGTTAGCTCCTCCTCATTTCCTTAACCCGTCAACAGGGGTCTCTCTCTCCCGGGAGTATAAATACTGGCTGACCTTTCGCCTCTTCCTCTTTCCTCTTTCCTCTGCTTACGCGCACGTGCGATCAACTATCTCGACTTCGGCCGCGGGCCGCAACCTCGCACGTGAAGCGAGGTATATAAAACTTTCTCTTAAAATTTCCAATATGTGAACTCTTATACACAACCAGCGTTTCCCATATTCTGGGAACACGCTAAAACAAAATTCACCCCGTACGGACATTCAACTCAACACACACACACACACACAACTTTCCATACAGACACTGTAACATTGTATTCATGTCTTCAATGTATTTGTAATTCACGTATTAATATATATTTGTTCGCATACATATATATCGGTCTCGTTTGTTTTCTTTTGCTTTCATTGGACCCCATTAAAGTCCAACATTTTTATGTAGCTGGACCGGCCAGCGGAAGCCATAACCTAGAGATAACTCATCTTCTCTTCTCACATTTTCACTACGGCATAGGTCCACTACACCTTCCCATTTCTTTACCTGGCCTTACCCGTTGTATTAACTATTTTTTTCTGTTCTTTCTTCATACTGTAACTCCCCAAAGCAAACTTTTAAAGGTCAATTTATTTTTGCTATTGTTTCATCTTGTTTTTTTTGTTCTTTCTATTTCTTCTTTTTTTTTTATCTGTGTACGAGGGTGAACCCAAAAGTAACCGGAATTGTGCCATATAATTTTATTCATTTATTATTGCATGTTTATATTCTTATCACCTTCAAAGTATTCAACATTTGAAGCAATGCACCGGTCCAGACGTGTTTTCCACTGTTCAACGCAACCCTGGAACTCTTGTGAAGTTATGTTTATGTTATGTTAACCGTAAGACGTTCAAAGAGATAATGTCATAAAGTGGTTTGTGCGCATGAGGCTCCACGCATTTGTTCCGGTTATAAGTGAATAAATAAGAAATGCTAATAAATAAAAAGTCTTAGCTAGTCAAAAGGGTTCCTGTCCAAATAATACATGATTTCAGCTGATCCCTTTTGATCTCAAAAACAAGTATAAAGTGGTCTCTTTTTCAATCAAAACTCAAGGGGGAAAACTGACTCCAAAGAGGACAGACCACATCAAAGGAATCTCAACTACAGCGACCGATTGTCTCTCTCACCTCGACAAACATCAACCCAAAGAAGATCTCACGTTAAAGGACACTTAAGCCTAAACCCCAACCAGAACGTATCCCACAATCACCATACATTTATTCAATTTATTGGAGAAAATTCTTCGAAGTACTTATCACTGATAACGTCACCTACCAACGCTATTGATTGCCTCCCTTTCCCGATGAGCCCGGAGAGGAGAAGACAACAAAGGAACTTCAGCTGCTTCCGGTGCACCAAAACATGGAGAAGATAAAAGAATTAGCCAAGGAGGAAAGTATGGCGGAGGTCCACCCACTCCACACAAGTGAGATCAACGAAGTCATGGCGATGTGGAAAAAATGCACGACTTTGTTGAAAAATATCACCCACAAAAATTAAGTGCAAGGTCGTGTGGCTGCTTTGTTCAAAGAAAATTGTGTTGACTATTTTCGTGTCATTTTGAAATCAAGAACAAAACAGATTTCTGTTGATAAGTTTCGACGTGCAAATCCCAAAAATGAATCAAATGCCACAAAAGTTCTTAAGTTCTGAGTGAAAACGCCAGAAACTTTGTCATGAAAAGTTTCTAGTTTAATAAAAGATGTTTATTTCTTTCATTCTCTCTTATCGTGTTCTTATTTCATGTACTTTTTGAGATTTAATTTCTTACTGTCCGTTTTCTTATTTTTTATTAATTCTAAAATAGACATTTTGGATGCTTTGGCAGAACTGGAACGAATTAATTAATCTTCCATTAATTTCAGTGGGAAAATGCTTTATAATACATGTAATTTGCAATAGGAGCTCGGTCTGGGAACTAATTAAACACGTACACCGAGGTCTACTGTACTTTGTTTCACAAAGTTAAATCATGCATATGCTAAAAATCCTTATCTCTTTGGCCCACCGGCTGACCAAAAAAAAAACAAGATTTTTAACCAAAATGTCGAACGTGCTAGAAAGGATTAAAAAAATTAATAAAATAATCAAAAAATACTTTTCTTTTTGCTCATAATAATAACGTAAATATTTTGATGATAGAACTTTGTTTTTATTAAGTTTTTTTTTTTTTCATCATTCTCTTTCTTATAAAATCTTTGGAGGTACCTATATTTTAGTTTTTCCAATCCTATATTTTCCCTGAAAGTGTCGTCTCTACCTTGAACTATTTTTTAATAAAATTTCATTTTTATTTAAAAATAATAATCTGTTAATGATTATTTATTAAGGAAAAAAAAACTCTGGGTGGAATTATTATTTCTTTTGAGATCTTAAAACACAGCGAAACACTAAATGCACATTTATACGTCCAGCAGCTGTAACATGTCTGGTTGAAAAGCACCCTGTGCTGTGACACCCGACTTTTTTTGGGTCACGACGCCAAATGTGACGTCGGTCCTTTGTGACGGGCTAACCCTGGGACATTGGTTGAAGTCTTGTTGGGTTCTAGTACCAACTTGTCGTACCCGGCTCGCTTCCAACGCCTGGTCACCGAAGCAACTGCTTTGATCCCGATTCAACCTACCCACGTTGTGATTTGATCTTAGGTTGACGAGATCAATCAGACGTCGGGCCGTAGTGCCAGCCGAATCCGGGTTAAGGTGATACTGCACAATAAATGTAGACAAAAAAACAAAAACAAAAGCCCAAACAACAACCTCAAGGCGAGCGACTGGTTAGGAATAGTGATTAATTTTATGTGGGGTTTGTTGAGTTACAGGAGTGCGTCTCTCTCTTTCTTTCCCAGCCCGAAGAAAAAAAAAAGTGGATTGTAACACTTTTGCGTTCTTAGCTATCTTTCTGGATATCTGGGTTGTTTTTCAATAAAGTCGGCTCTGGTGGAAAATATAAGCCAGACCTCTATAATTTGTTCTTGGTTAGAAGTCTAAGTCGGAAACTTGCTTTGGTGGGAAATCTAAAGTCGGACTTCAACAATTTTGTTCTTGGTTAGAAGTCTAAGTCGGAAACTTGCTTTGGTGGGAAATCTAAAGTCGGACTTCAACAATTTTGTTCTTGGTTAGAAGTCTAAGTCGGAAGGCATGGAATCGTGCGGTCACCTGTGCGAGGCGTTATCTTCCGAGTCCCCTTGTCTCTTGGGTTCGCCTGGATCTCTCTGCGAACTGCACTGCTCTTGGACTGCACTGCCAAAAACTAACTCCCCTGTCTGTCAAACGCCCGAAGACGTTTGCTTATATGGACGCCGATCAAATCCGGCGTGGGTCGGACGTGGTGTGGCCACCACGTTGATTTCAAATCCTCAATAAGGCTTTTCTTTGTTTTCGGTCAGAAATAATTATCATTTTCCATATTTGGAAATCTTATTCCACTCCCACCCTCTTCTGCTCTCATATGGGTATCTCACCATACTTTAGAGGGCGTCAACGGTTTTCCCACTTCCTCGCAGCAACATCTCATACCTATCCTCTCAATGGGCGGTGGCAGGCCTCCCCCTGCGTCACATGATCACCTCCGCCTGGCTATTCGGCCAATAGGCGTCAAATGAGTGTGAATCTGATAATCTCAATTTTTATCCAACGTCACGGCATATGGAATTCTTCAATTGGAAGTTTGGCGAAATCGAGTTAATTAAAAAAAAATCCAATAACATGGCTTTTTTTATCACAAACAAATTTCAACAGAACACAGATGTCTTGTCCAACCGACATCTCCCCAGCCCAGGGCCGGGCCCTGTGTGCGGTCGACAGATGACCTATTAAATCCTTTCCCGATAATATAAGTTTTGGCTATCATGACACAGTTAATGTTTTATCTGCCCAAAAACTCTGGGATTCATCAACTAATTTTTACGACAATGACCATCAGAATTTTCGCCGTCCCTGTTATCAAAATAACATCGCTTTGTGGGTGGCTTTTTTTTTCTTATCATCTAAGTTGTTAAATCTTGTCCCTCTGCGAGAAAGGAAAATGATTATCTTGATTCGTATTTGAAAACAACAAAACAAAAAATCTTTTCACCGATCCCTTGTTTTGGGAAAATAACAAAACAAAAAGAATATCGCTCAGTATGTCTTTCGTTCTATCTATCGGTTTAAGTGATCCCCGTAATTAACTTCTTTGGTTAATTAATTGGTTAATTAACCTGCCGTTTCTAAATAGTGTTACAGTGCTCGTTAATAGGAGAAACGTTCGCCGTGGTAATGCAAGGCTGTGCATAAAATAAGAATAAGATTGGTCTGTTCTGTATTCATTATTTTCACCTAATTTTCTTCTTTTTTCCCCCTTGATCAAAACAAGATTCAAGAGCCTGCAGAATTTTACTCCAAATTGCCGAAAGAGCTGCTAGATAAGTAGCAACAAGTATTACTGTTTTACTTGTTTTATTGTATTAAGAACTGATCCGAATGACATAATATTTTCATGTTCAATAGGAGCTGGTAGGCTTTCCTACCGCCCGGTCTACACTCCTCCCCCCTCTGTTGGACACGATTAGAGGCTCAAACCTTGTTTCGTGTTTAGGAAGGGGTTCCCGGATCTCTCTCCCCCCTCTCTCTCTCTCTGGCCTCTGTACTGGTGCCGCTGTGTTTATCCCGTGATGCGTGTAGTCTGTGGCATTGCCTCTCCAACGGTTTAAGTGTACCGTCAATCGACATCTCCAGATCTCGCTCCAAATCTTCTGTAACCTCCTTGCCTTGATCGACCCACTATCTTTCTCCACATCCTCTCCTTTACCACTCCTATCTGCTCTTCCTCCAACCCTTCTATAACCCCTTGCGTGATAGTGGCCTCCAGCCTTGCTTGGGGTGATACGCTAAAAAAAAAAGTCATTGCAAATAACGGTGAATATAGAATTGTATAAAATGTCATTGTAGTTTATTTTTTAAAGAATAAAGTTTATAAACAAAAACAGTATGATCCAACTTAATAGATTTTAGGGCGCCTCATGACCCTGTGCCAAAACTAAGTTAGACTTATTAAATAATAACAATGACCAATCTTGTTTTATTGCATTAAGAACTGATCCGAATGACACCATGTTTTCATGTTCAGTTACTTCGACTTTCAGACAAATGTATTTTCTTTTTTATTAGATGATACATTAGCTACGATTATTCATATCTGACGAGTATTTCTTTCATCTTAATGGTTAGAAAACTGAATCTGTAATGAGTCATAAGTAATGTCTGTTTTTGGGAACCAATTGTAATGATGAATGTACCATCCTAACTAACCGTTCCTAAAATATATCATAACAGGTGATGAAGAATGGGTTGCATACAACATTGTTCATCGCAAAAAGCAATTGGATTGATAATGATAAATCTCTGCAACTATAAAACTTCAGTTCCATGGGAGAAAGGTAATATTGTGCGTGTGGTGGCATCGTTGGGACATTATTCCTTTATAGTTCTTAAAACGAGATGAAACATTAAATGCACATTTATACGTCCAGCAGTTACAACCTGACCATAAAGATTTAACTGAATAGCGCACTGTGCTCGTCAATAGGAAAAATGTTGTTCCCCTCCATAGCAACGCAAGGATAACACAAGAAAATAGTTTGGAACTCAGCTGGATTGTTTTACCCCACCCAACTTATTCACCTGACCTTGCACAAAACGACTATTAATTTTTGAGATCGCTACAAAATACTTTGATGGGGGAAAATGTTCTCTAATGAAAACCATATTCAGCTTGAAAACATTTTTACATCAAAACGTGCAGAATTTTACTCAAAATATATAGAAGTGATCTATCTATCTATCTATCTATCTATCTATCTATCTATCTCTGTGTGTGTATATATATATATATATATATATATATATATATATATATATAAATATATATATATATATATATATATATATATACCTGATATGTGCAAGTAACGGTGAACATATAATTGCACAAAATAAAATTGTACTTTAGTTTTCGAAGAAAAAGTTTGATAAATGAAAACGGAAATTATTTATGACTCAACCTAATAAAACTATCTTCTTCTATGTGCCGTGTCCCCTCAGGACGTAGGCGATTATGGCTCTCTACAACTTCGAATCCATTGTAGCTCTTAATAAACTTTATCTTTCTGTTATTTCCCCTAAACCTTGTTCTGCCATCCATTTTCTCAAGCTCACAAAGAATGTTATGCATTGTTTTACTCTGTCTCTCTTGCCCACTATCTGTCTCGTGGGTATCAGATTTTCCAAGCCTTCTTTCCTCATTATATGTTCCAGAAACCTAGACTGTCTCTTCCTGATGTTGTATAAGTTTCCTTTTTGTTTCCATTTTCGCTCACATATTCAGTATCCTTCTGCAGAACAACATTTCTGTTGGTTCAAGTCTCCTCTTCGTCTTTGAGGAGATTGTCCAGTACTCACTGCCATACAGGAGGACAGATATCACGTAGCAGTTTGGTACTCTTTTTCTTGTTTGTAGCGATTTTCTTTTCTATTTCTTAGTACTTTGCTTAACTTTTGGAATGCTTCCTTGGCTATTATCCCAATACACCTTCGGATTTCAGTGTCATATACCCCGTAATGTCTATAAATAATGGATGTGAAAATTGTAAAACTTGAACGGAAATGATAATTCACATTTTCGTTTTAGTTATTATCTTGAAACATCGATATTCTGACCAATCAGATTTAAGCAGTAACAATTTGAAAATACTTTCTGACCAATCAGAATTAAGCAGTAACAATTTGAAAATACTTTCTGACCAATCAGAATTAAGCAGTAACAATTTGAAAATACTTTCTGACCAATCAGGTTTTTCCCGATTCTATCCCTTTCACCTTTATTTAAAGGCTACACAAAATTAGTTTTGAAGGGGAAGTTGTCTATCATTGAACACCTCAACACCGGTCATTCATTTGCCAAATAACAACTTGTAACATGGCAGCGATATCACATCCCTTTAAGACCTCCTATGAACTTTAACTCTTTATTGAAACCAATGTGGAAAAACTTATTTCCCACTCTATTCGCGTGGGTAGACAGCTCTGCGTGATTGAGAAGCCCACACAGTTGGCTAGGAGCGCCTGCTTCGTTGCTCAAAGGGGATACGAGACAGGCGAGATTTGGCAAACCTGGTTGTATGGGGCTGTCGGATGCTTCGCCAGTCAAGGTTTGCTTTGGTTACGCCAGCCTGTTTGGCGCTGCCCTCTTCCGCAGTTCTGGTCGTTGGGATCGTGTAGATCTTTGCCTATTCCGCCGTTGGTGTTCTTCGGGGGTTGGTCGCGTTCAATCTGGTCACACCTCCTCGACCTTACCATTATGGTGACCCTACAGGAGTTAGAACTTCAGACTTCGCTCTTGGGATCAAGTTTACATTCAAGTAAATTCCACTCCTTGACAAAAACATACACTTCATTCATCATTATCGCTTTAACAGTAAAGCTTTACCTTGACTGACTCTCGAGTCTTGGGTCCATTCTAGTACAAAAAATTAAGGTAAATCATTGAGTATGAGAAACGAGATAGGCTAATATTACTTGTGTATATTTTCATATATATTATTAGAACTGGTTAGCTTTTTGATCATGAGACTCTGGTTCGAATCCCACCAGGGTAGATTTTTCTGGAAGGTGTTGATGTTATCGGTCTGGAGGAGGCGATCCCTGCGTGCGGCGCCTTTGGAAAGTGTCTTAAAAAGTAACCCAAGCCTTGTCAATGAAATTGGGTACACTGAAACCGTGGGAACTGTCGGTGCTGGTGCTATCATGAAGTCACAAGTCATCGTGACCGAGGGTTTAAATGTGCTGGCCTTGTTCAGACTGTTGATAACGCTAGATAACGCGCTCTCTCCCAGAAACTATAAGTAAGGTCCGCTCAGCATAGTTGTAGTATAAATCGCCCTAGTAGACTGGTATCCATTTTAGATTTTAGACCACGCTATTTTAGATACTTTCATCCCAAAGAAGATTTATAGCTTACTCGAAAGTGACCTTTCAAGTGTATATTCAAAGTTCCAGGCCTTTATAAAATCTTCAGTTTCATTCATATCACGCACACCATTTATCATTACCATTTTCTCAGCGATATTCAAGATTTAGCTTTGCATCTGAGATTTGTATTAGTTGAATTCTAGTAAATAAAAGGAGTTTTCTGGTCATATTTCTTTTAAACAAAGTATCTATAAACAAAAACCAAAATGTTTTTTTCCGTTTTTTGTTTTTGCTATCATGTGACAGTCGCTATGATGGAGAAAGCATTACGTCGCATCATCGCCAGTGAGACACGCTGCAAGATTGTTGTAACCTAGGGAATGTTACTGAATAGAATAATCATACGAAGGTTGGTAACGAACGATAATACTTAGGACAAGAACAACACATATAAGATTCGGCAGCGGCGCGTAGAAGTAGTCAACTGCTAGAAGTGAGTCAAATGAATTCCACAATGAATCTCCAGGATATCTACCAACTGTCCCACGCGGTGAGATGTGGCACAAGGCCGAATTTAATGTGAGGTATCCGAGCCCGTAGGCTTGGCTAAAAATTCCCCGTAGACCCGGAATAAAACGTTTCCCAAGACGAAACTCCGCCCTTCGACATAGCCTCGTCTGGGGATCCTCTCTGCCCGGAGGCAGAGAGCTTGACCAACACAGCTGGAGACGAACCCCCAACTGCAGGCCAACATACAGTATTTACTACTGTATTTATGTGAATGGGGACATCCCCATTATCGTCCATAGGTATGCTACAACAAAGAGCCACTCCATTTCGCAAGGCTCGTCCCTTAATAGAGATGCAATTTCTTCGCCTTTCAGTTAATGACAACATATTTCTCACCGACTTTATTCAACCTATACACAGACATGACAGAATTGAATAGACGCTCACAGAAACCGTTTATTTTATTAAACAAGTAATTTATACAAATGAAGTAATTATAAATGGTCATAAATTTAATAACTAATACTTGGTTAACATCCCTTTTTTCTTTTTTTAATGCAAGACCCTTCTAGGCATGCTAGTGATGAGTTCACGAATATCATCTTGAGGGATTTCTTGCCATGTTTCACGCAATAATCCTAAAAGTTCGGGCTTAGAAGATGACTTCCTGTTCTTTTTGCGGAGTTTTCGATCTAATATGCCCCAAAGGTGTTCAATAGGGTTAATATCGGGGGACTGACTTGGCCATGGAAGTTTATTGATCCCATTTTGTCTCAACCAATGTTGCGTTGCTTGGGCAGTGTGACATGGAGCTCCATCTTCTATAAATAGGGAGTCAACTTTGCTCATTCTACTACTTGAGAATATTGGAAGGATCCCTTTCTTTAATATAGAAACATATTTGGTTGAATTAATGTTTCCTTCACACTTCACAAGCTCTGAGCAACCATCACTCCAAATTGCACCCCATGCCATTACTGAAAGGCCCCGATGTTTCACTGTTAGCAGCAGTCTTTTTAAATCAAACTCTTGACTACAGAGTCTCCATACCCATACACTTCCACTGTCAGAAAATAATGCAAATCTTGACTCATCAGAGAAAATGACAGTGGTTCAAAAGGTCACAGGTCTCTCCACCATCTCATGAGCCCAATCCTTTCTGCGTTTGATATAGGCTGGACGGAGAAGTGGTTTCCTTCTCGCAGCTCTGCCATAGTAGCCCAGCTTGAGATACCTGACAGCTGTTCTGAGACTGACATTTGCTATGTCAGAGGCCTTGCAACATGGATCCTGTTCAACATTTCTTTCGACAAGACGCATGGTTCTTTCAGAGGGCTCAGGGCAGCCTGCATGAGGTTTTGTGCACTTCTTGCCCTCTCTGGTGAATTGTACGATCACTCTATTAACAGTAGAAAGGGGTATTGAAAGATTTTCAGATATTTTTCTTTGACTAAGACCACCTTCATGTTGGCCCACGATACGTCCTCGCTGAAATTCGGATAGGTCTGATGCTCCTTTGGTTCGTGGCATGTTCCAGTATTGTTATCTGCAATTTTAATCAAATAATCTAAGTTAATTTATCTTGGTTATTAAAAAAACTAAGTTAATTTATCTGGGTTATTAAAAAAAATCAGAAATAAAATTTAGCTTGGTGTCTATTCAATTCTGTCATGTCTGTGTACAGCGAGGCAATTCTGAGAGAACTAGAAGTCCTACCAGGATTCATTATTGGCAGTCACAATCTAAACAATATAAGATATGCAGATGACACAGTGCCGCAAAACTTCCTACAGAAGGTAACGAAAGAAAGCGATACGAAAGGACTAAGCATAAACTACGAGAAGACACAACCCACAGTCATCAGCAAAATTTACAAATACATACAAGTTACAGGTCGGAGAGACTAAAATCAAACAGGTACAGAAATTTAAATATTTGGGAAGTGTTCTAACACTGAGATCCGAAGACATATTGGGATGATCAAAGATGCATTCCAAAAGCTAAGCAGTGTATTAAGAGACAGGAAAATTTCGTTGGAAACAAAGAAAAAAAGTATGTAATATTTGTTCTCGTATATGGCAGCGAATGCAGGGCAATCTCCTCAAAGATGAAGAAGAGACTCTAAGCAACGGAAATGGGGTTCTACAGAAAGATGCTGAGGATACCATGGGACAAACATCTGAGCAAGGACGAGGTTTTGGAGAAAATGGAAACAAAAAGGAAACTTATACTTAACATCAGGAAGTGGCAGTTGAAATTTCTGGGACACGTAACGAGGAAGGAGGGTTTGGAAAACCTGATACCCACAGGACAGATAGAGGGAAAGAGGGACAGAGGAAAGCAGTGCGTGACATATTTGATGAGCTTGAGTAAATGGATGGCAGAATAGAGTTTGTGAGAAATAACAAAAAGACAAAACTTATGAAGAGCTACAAGAGACAGGAGGATGTGGAGGGCATGTTCGCCCACGTCCCAAATAGAAACGACACATAAAAGAATGGAGAACAGCGGTAATATACAAAGGCATTTGTTAATTTTAATACAATTTCAATATTCTTTGTTTTTTTTCTTAATTTATCTGAAGTGACATACTTTTGACGATAATTGCTACTTAACGGCAATAATTCAACTGCCTAAATGAACACAATTCAACATTTAAGCTAACAACTCTTTTATGTATTGTTTAACAAATAAAGAATCTGTTTAGGTAATTACTAAGTAGACAATTACATTGTTAGTTCAATAAAACTCACCAGTTAATGAACAATTTGTCACCACCACCAAAGTAAAATAATACACCTTCAATTTATATATATACTAGCTTAAAAGCCGCACTTCACCGGGACTTTTAAGCTAACTCCTGTGTAGGGCTAATTGGGCCTCCAACCTAAAACTAAAGGAACCTCTGGTCCAGCTTAGAAAACAACAATGATAACTGTGAAGAAATAACTTAGAATTCCTCAATTCACTCCATGGAATTTCAAAGCTGATATTGGGCACTTTATCCCATAAATGTACCACACCTTAAAACTATATTTCTTTATATATATATATATATATATATATATATATATATATATATATATATACATACATACATATATATATATATATATATGTATGTATATATATATATATATATATATATATATATATATATATATGTATATATATATATATATATATATATATATATATATATATATATATATATATATATATATATAAATAAGCCAAGGAGGATTACTAAATTATTAAAACCTCTCTGAAGGTTCTCCTAAGACTTGAAATCTCTAAGAAACATTAATATAAAAGAATATTACTTGAATTTTAAATCGAAGATTGAAGCTGAAATTAATTAAACTTTGAGCATTTTAAGGAATAATGAGAAAATTCAGGAATTTCATACTTTATACAAATCTCACTAGTTTCTCTTTTCATTAAGAACTTTAACGAAAAAATTCCGTACGTTCTATGATAACAGTGTCTTTTCTCGCACTTCTCGTTTGTGGAAATCTCATTCAGTTTCTTGCTTTCTAGTCAAGTTTGATTTTAAAAAGTTAATTGCAAAATCAATCGTTATCTCGTTGATAATCGTTTGCTTTTTTCTTTTCTCATATTCTTTCACACTCAGTAACTCTTGCGTCTTAGTTGCTTTATTACCTTGCTTGGAGTGAAATGAGTAATATATAATGTAATATATATATATATATATATATATATATGGGCAAATAGTGAACTCCCAAACAAAAACATAATAATATAAGTATGAAATGACCAACAATACATTATTATATAAAAAATACCAATAATACCTATTTATAGTCAAATGACTTACAATACGCTTTTAAAACCAAATGACCGACAAAATATTTTATAATAGAATTACCAACAACACATTTTATGGCAATATGACCAACACTAAATTTTATGCCAAAATGACCAAAAATACATTTTATCTGTAATTGAAGACATACAATTGCATTCAAAATATATTTAGTTGACGCCATAAAATTGTGTTCAAAATATTTGGATTCAGGCATTAAATGACCCACAGAGATGTTGATATGCTCCTAAACATAATCAACCAAACAACCAGCATGAAAGAATTCTTTTATGACGTTAATCCATAGAATATCTTTCAATTTCTTAAAGAAATCAAACTGTATTCCAAAATATAACTTCGACAAAACTAAAGCATAAACACACACATCACCATCTCTAGTAACCATGGCTCCACAAACATGTATAAGCACAAAAACTGAGTATCATATACCATGTATTCAACTGCGAAAGCAGAATAACATATATCATATTTTTATTGCGTCAAAGCCCCCAAGAAAATTAAGTTTCGGCATTAAGTGACTCATAAGGAATCGATATGACGTTAAACAAATTAAATCAGCCAACAAATACACACACACACACACACACACACACACACACACACACACACACACACACACACACACATATATATATATATATATATATATATATACTAGTTTCGTTAAAAACGACTGACAAGGTGCTGTGGTTAAGTTTTTTGTTTTCAGGATATAAATTATATAAAAATTGTCCAAATGTTTTGAATGTCCAAGTGCTTTCGGCATTATCAAGGATGGAGTTTATTTTACTTTTGACTGAATCTATGGATTGTTTTATATATTTATCTAGAGTTATAGGAATATTTTACTTTACAAACACGGTCAGCACATTGTGGCCGTGTTCATAGTTGGTATTATTGAGTGTTGGCTTTTTCTCTTTTTTTTATTAATAATGCTTCCATTATTTTTAGCCTTTTTGTACATGTGGATGAGGCTATTTGTATTATCAACGAGTATATTGTGGATAGAGTTTGGTAGGTCTCCGTATGTATTTAAATGAAACCTAATTGAGCTATGGTCAGAGAGATGTAACGTGAGTCTTCTTGTTACACATGTAGTATATGCAATATAATTATTTACAAATCTGGATTAGTCAGGAACACAGTTCCTTAAGGAAAAATGTAAATTCGTAAATAATATTAGTTTTTTTGTAATTTTGGATCTTAAATTTTTTATTAATTAGATAATTAATTTAATTTTCTTGCTCAGAGTTATTTGTTATCTCGATGGTTGGTTATCTTATTTGTTTAGTTTAAGGTATCGGCTTTGACTAATATATGTTACGAGAGTCGTTTGAAAAGTTCTATGCCTCACCCAGAAGCAGTCGGAAAAACAAGACAGTTTTTCATTATTTTTCACTGTAGCTCCTTGACTTGGTTCACTGATGCTTAAGTATTGCAATCGCATCACGGACGAAGGTGGCATCCTGGTCCTTCTAAAATGTCTGCACAGCACATATGATCTCATCATTGTTTCCAAAATGGCGAACACATAAGTGGAATGTGAGTTTAGGAAACAGGAAGAAATCAGATGGAGCTAAATCTGGCGAGTAAGTGGGATGGGGTTGCAATTCAAAGCCACGGTTAGCTGTTTCAGCTATTGCAGCCAGAGCATTTATCCTGGGGAAAAATGCACACCTGCCCTCAGCTTCTCCCTGCCTTACGACTTGATTCCTTCCATCAGTTGTCTTAATTCTGATTCATAGTCTTGTCCATTAATAGTTTCCCCTTTTCCAGGTAGTCTATCGTGATGACTACTTCAGAATCACCAAAAACAGATGCCATCACCCTGCCAACAGACGCTGCTTGCTTGAACTTCTTTAGGGGTGGAAAACCAGAGTGCTTCCACTGTTTGGTTTGAATCTTTGGTTCGGATCCAAAGTGGTGAACCCGGGTTTCATCTTGAGTTACTAATCTGTAGTGAAAATTCTCAGGGTCAGCCTGGAAGCGATCTAGAAGCGTCCTGGAAATGTCGACCCTTTTCAGGTTCTGCTTTGGTGTCAGCATTGTTGGGGGCCATCTTGCAGGCAGCTTGCTCATCCCCAAGATTTCAGATAAAACTGTATGGACCGAACCAGAACTAATGCCTATGGACATAACTATCTGTTGGACAGTAAGATGTCCGTCATCCAAAATTATACGGTGAATAGAATCAACTTATTCATCAGTGATTGAGGTTTTGGGACGACCTGACCGAGGGTCATCTTCTGTGCTGTCTCTGTCCCGCTTTTTTCTGTAGCCTTCTTCACGGTTGCATAGGAAGGGGACTCCTCAGCAAATGTCTGTACCATAGATTTCCTTGGGGTGTCATACCTTTTCTTTTGCAGGTACTTTATGACTGCCTGGGCCTCTTTTTTGTCCATTTTTAGATTTGTCACACACCCCTCACCTTTGTATGGGCCTCACCGGTGCAGAAATTAGGACAGAAATCGGAATTAGTTTTTCTAGTTTTATAAGAAGTGGTATTGTGTTGCCATAACAAAAATCTTCAGCTATGTTCAAATTTTCAAAGTTAAAGTAACTGACGTGTAAAATAATGTACGAATGTCATTCAAAATGTTCTAAGCCTCACCTGGGTGAGGCTTAGAACTTTTTGAATGACATTCGTACATTATTTTACACGTCAGTTACTTTAACTTTGAAAATTTGAACAATACAGAGATTTATACGTGAGGATGAGCTGCCTTCTGAGCTAATGTTTAACCAGATGCCATGGTATATCACTATTTGTATCGAGTCGAAGTCTTAATATAAATGGGGAGGTCATATATGCTTTTAAATGCGGTAAACTTTGTTGCGTATTATACAATGTGATTCCAATGTTGAAACCATTTTTATATGAATACCATTTAAATGCTACATTTCTGTTCATAAGAATATGCAAACTTACAAATCCAGAAGTTGCTGAACTACAGACGAAACGCTATAACAGATAACATCAAGAATAACATAATATGTCAGTGCCGAATTAGCTTGGGTGGCAGCTTGCCCGATGGCAAATGGCCCCCTGATAAAATAGGCTCCTGATGAAATGGGCCCCTAATGAAGTGGGTCACCCTATATCAAATAAAAATGCAATAAAGAAACAAACACAGACAACTGTTTTTGTAATTGTTGTGGTAGGATCCACCTAATTTGCATAGTGGAGTACCGACGATATAAATATGGTTGGTACCGGGAAGACAGGGAGGCGAATCAAGAGATTCACTAGAGACTCTGCCCGACGGCGACATAGTCAACACATTCTCCAGGAACGGTCTTCCCAGAAATATACAAAAGACTATATGTAAATATTGTGTACACTTTCTTGTTTCAATACATTTTATTCTAAGTACATTTTGTGTTTGCATTATTATTCCATGCATTAGTCAAGTTTCAACAATGGCGACGAAGTAGAACGAACCATACGAAAAAAAAAAAGAATTAATAATTGAGAGTTTTCAACAATTGGGATAAGTCATTGAAGAACCCAGGCTGAAAAAAAAATTATTAATTCAAAGTCCAACTTTAACGTAACGACGAAGGATTCTGAACTTCTGGATATGTAGAACTCGTTAAAAGACGACTAAGCATAAAGGAACGTTCACTCAGAAAAATTTGAAAGTTGTCGTAAACGAATAACGGTAATTTTAAATTGAAAAAATTATCTACAACGAGGCACCCGTTAAAAAGAAAAAAAAACTGGCCGACTACAAAAACATGCATGGAAGTAAAAGGAGCACAAATACACCGTGTCGACTTTGAAAGGTAACGAACTTTAAAAAAATATTTTTTTTTTGTTTGTTCAACAATATAGTGACGAATTATCTCTGATAATAAAATCAGAAGTGGTCATTGAAATACGCGAACAGAAGTCGAAAACGAAAAAAAAAAAGAAAGTCCGACGGTCTCTGTTCACAAAAAAAAAAAAAAAAAAATAAAAAATAATACCAAAGTTGATTATCATGGGCGTGAATGTAAAAGCAAGACATAAAATTAAAAAGTCGTACGTTGTTTCGATTTTTTTTTGGTCAGCTTATATGATATCCGTGGATACACAAATTAAAAGTATATTCTTTGTTGTATGAACACTATCAGTTAAAAATGGATGAATTATCCAAAGCCATATCGCAGTTTGCCTTATTAATAAGGGAACAACAGATAGCACAGCAAAAATATCAAGAAAATCAAGATGAAAGACAGCAAAAATATCAAGAACAACTGATAGCACAGCAAAAATATCAAGAAAAGCAAGATGAAAGACAGCAAAAATATCAAGAACAACAGATAGCACTGCAAAAATATCAAGAAAAGCAAGATGAAAAACAGCAAAAATATCAAGAACGGCAAGAGGAAAGACTTTTAGAAATTCAAAAGTTAACACTGGAGAAATTAAACAACTATCAGGCAAATGAGGGAAATTCTTCATATTCTAATAACACCATATTTAATTCGCTGGAAACTTTCAACTATGTGCCAGACGAAGAAAAAACGTTTGAAGCGTACTTTAAACGATATGAAGATATTTTCTACACAGACTGTGAAAACTGGTCGAATTCAAGAAAAGTCAGTCTATTACTAAGAAAGCTAGGTACAGCAGAACATAGCAAATTTGTAGATTTTATTCTACCGAGAAAAACAATTGAATTGGAATTCTCGGAAACAGTGAAATTGCTAAAAGAGCTGTTTGGAGCAAATATGTCGCTTTGGAATAAGCGATGGTTATGCATGAATGTCTCTAAATCCGACGATCAGGATTACTTAACATATGCATCTATAGTGAATAGACATTGTGACAATTTCAGATTGGCAGAGATTACGGTTGAAGAATTCAAGTGTTTAATTTTTGCTCAAGGACTGGTATCCAGTAAGAGTGCCGAAATAAGACGTAGAGTTTTGTCTAAACTCGAATCTGAACAAGGCCTTACCCTGCAAAAGTTAGCAGAGGAGTGTCAACGGGCCGTAAGTTTAAAAGAAGAGTCGCAAAAATCGAAGAAGCTGGTATTGCTTATATTAAAAAAATAAAAAAACAGTCAAATTACCCATCAGCAAAAAATTGGAGTAAAAATTCGGCGTATTTTGATAATAGACAAGAAAATAAAAAGAACGAGGATGGAAAAAAGGTCCCACCATATAATTGCAGACGTTGTAACGGATGACACTGGGAGGTAAATTGCCCATATAGAAATAAGAAATGTTTCGTGTGCCAAAAGAATGGTCACAAAGGATCGTGTTGTAAAACGAAAAAATTCAAGAGCCGAATTAGACAAACAAATTCGAATATCAAATCAGATAGAGATTTGAGGAAATATGTGACGACTGAAATATTTAAAAAGAATATCAAATTTCAACTCGATTCGGGGTCAGATTTAACAATAATGAACGATAAAACATGGAAAATTTTAAAAAGGCCTACAATAATGAAGTCAACGAAACTCGCTCGAACGGTAACTGGAAAGGAAATTAACTTCGAAGGCGAGGTTGTACTTCCCATGAAATTGAACGGGATCGTTAAAAAAATAAAAGTTTTCATTCTGAAAAATGGAGAAAACTTGATGGGTACAGATTTTATTGAAACATTCGAATTGTGGGATAAACCGTTAAACTCATTCTGTAGAAAAGTAGAAAGTAATACGCAAACAAGACAGGACATTAAAGATGAATTAAAGAAAAAGTTTCCGGAAACCTTCACACCTAGTCTTGGAAGATGTAACAAGTTTGAAGCTAAATTTGAATTAAAGGAAAATTCTATGCCAATTTTTAAAAAGAAACGTAACGTGCCTTTCGCAAGTGTAGAGAAAGTTAACGAAGAACTTGATAGGCTGGAAAAAATGGGAATTATTTCGAAAGTAGAATCTAATTCATGGGCTGCGCCGATTGTGTGCATAAAAAAGAAATCAAACCAAATCAGAGTCTGCGTTGATTTTTCGACAGGGTTGAACTCGGTAATTAAGGACTACCATTACCCGTTACCGAGTCCGGAGGAGATTTTTAACAAGCTAAATGGCGGAGTGATATTTTCA
The DNA here is from genome assembly GCA_964036315.1 of Acanthosepion esculentum. Classification (NCBI taxonomy): domain Eukaryota; kingdom Metazoa; phylum Mollusca; class Cephalopoda; order Sepiida; family Sepiidae; genus Acanthosepion; species Acanthosepion esculentum. Next base: position 11,373,436 of record OZ038519.1, on the reverse strand, counting down.
AAAATCGACTTATCAGATGCCTATCTCCAAATTCCCGTCGAAGAGGAATGTTCGAAGTTACTAGGGATAAACACGCATAGAGGTTTATTCAAGTACAACAGGCTTCCTTTTGGTATTAAAGTGGCACCAGCCATTTTTCAACAAGCTATGGACGTCATGTTGAATGATTTAGACTTTGCGTGTGCCTACTTAGATGACATCATAGTAAGGAGTGCAAACGTCGACGAACATCGAGAGCACCTCAATCAAGTATTTAAAAAGATTCAGGACTTTGGATTTAAAGTCAAAGAATCAAAGTGCGAATTTGGTTTGGAGGAAATTAAGTATTTAGGTCACATAATCAACAAAAATGGCAGATTTCCAGATCCGGAAAGGTCCATTGCGATTAGAGACATGCCGACGCCCACTAACGTGGCGACACTACAGAGTTTTCTGGGGCTCGCAAACTATTATCAAGCGTTCATTAAAGGAATGTACAATCTAAGAGCTCCGTTGAATGAACTACTGAAAAAAGACAAGGCATGGGAATGGACGGTAGAATGTCAGAAAGCCTTTGATGAAATAAAGAAAATGCTTACGTCCGACCTCTTTTTAACCCATTACAATCCAAAACTTGATATTGTAGTGGCAAGTGACGCTAGTTCATACGGGGTAGGAGCGTGTATTCAACACATAATGCCAGATGGTTCTAGAAAGCCAATTGCGCATGCTTCGAGAGCATTACTTCCAGGAGAACGAAGTTACTCACAGATAGAAAAAGAGATGCTGAGTATCATTTTTGCCATAACAAAATTTCATAGATACATCTACGGCAGACATTTTATGTTAGAAACGGATCATAAACCTCTGATCACTATTTTTGGTTCAAAGAAAGGGTTACCCGTTTACACAGCAAATCGACTGTTAAGATGGGGAACCATTCTTCTCAATTATGATTTTCACATAAAGCACCTATCATCCAAAAATATAATTCATGCGGATACTTTATCAAGACTCGTACCGAGTCAAGAAGAAAGATTCGAAGAATCAATTATTGCAATTATCAGAGCAGATTATGAGGTCAAAAGCATGGTAAACAACATTGTAAGAGAGCTACCGGTTACATCAAAGGAAATCAAAAAAGAAGCTGAAAGCGATGATTTCATTTTAGAAATAAAAAGCAAAATGGTAGCAAATGACCAAAAAGTTCAGGAGATCTATTCAATTTGTGACGGAATTTTATTATATGGTGAGAGAGTAGTAGTACCAAAAAAGTTGCAGAAAAGAATCCTACGGGACTTTCATATGGGTCACCCGGGGATTAATAGAACAAAAAGCTTAATGCGAAGCTTTGTATATTGGAAAGGAATGGATGTGGATATCGAAAACATGGTTCATCGATGTAAAGGGTGTGCGTTAGCAGCTAAGGCACCACCTATAGTACACAAACCATGGCCCAAGACGGATCATCCGTGGACAAGATTACACATTGATTTCGCTGGTCCAGTAGAAGATTATTACTACTTAATAGTGGTAGATAGTTTTACAAAATGGCCGGAAGTACTACGCTGCAAAAAGCCTACGTCCAATACCACAACAACTTTTTTGCATGAACTATTTGCACGGTTCGGTGTGCCAGAGTGTATTGTGAGTGACAATGGTACACAATTCACTTCTGAAGAATTTAAGGAATTTTGTGAGTTATATCAAATTAACCACATAACGACGCCGCCGTATCATCCGAGATCCAATGGACTCGCAAAAAGATTTGTCGATACGTTAAAGCGCGCTCTGAAGAAAGCCTCAGGAGTTCCAACGGAAAAGGCGCTTCAGCAATTCCTACAAGTATACAGAATCACGCCAAACCAGAGAACACAATCAAACATGGCACCAGCTGAACTAATGTTCGCTAGGAAAATTAAGTCAGTGTTTGACAAGCTTTTGCCAGGAAAAAATAGAGTAAAGAATACTATGTATACAGCTAGAAAAAGATACACCGCCAGAGAGAAGGTGTTTTTCAAGTGCTACAGAAGCAACGTTGAGTTCTGGGAGCGAGGCATAGTGGACAAGAGAATCGGTGACCTGATTTACATAATTAAAGGGCCGAAGAATACTCATAAGAGGCACCAGAACCAACTCAAAAAATGTTACGTTCTAGAGCATGAAGAGAGTATACCGGATGAGGAGGAAGATCCTATTGATGTAATGTATGATATTTTTCAAGTAGAACCACCGCAGAATATTCCTGAACCGAGAAGATCCGGTAGGAAACGAAAGTTCACGGACCCATTGGACGTGAATCCAAAACGGAAGATATTAGAATTAAGCAGATTGACATATACATATGAAGTATGCAAATGGGATCTACAAAGAAATAACCATAATCATCATCCCATATAGGAAGCCAGTTAGAAATCCAAAAGGGATTCCAAGGCTTGGGAGGGGGTGTTGTGGTAGGATCCACCTAATTTGCATAGTGGGGTACCGACGATATAAATATGGTTGGTACCGGGAAGACAGGGAGGCGAATCAAGAGATTCACTAGAGACTCTGCCCGACGGCGACATAGTCAACACATTCTCCAGGAACGGTCTTCCCAGAAATATACAAAAGACTATATGTAAATATTGTGTACACTTTCTTGTTTCAATACATTTTATTCAAAGTACATTTTGTGTTTGCATTATTATTCCATGCATTAGTCAAGTTTCAACAGTAATAAAAAGGAATAAGAGATTTATAAAGTCTACTGCACACTATCAGTTATTCAAGTTCAATGTGAGAAGACATTTTCAAAGCTAAAGATCATAAAGACAAAGAGAATTTGGAATCATACATTTTGTTATCCATTGAAAAGGAATTATTAGTATGATTGCATAACCTAATACAGTAGAGTGCATGCAGTGCCCCATTGTGCCTTTTGAACTGATCTGTTAATGTGTAAATTGGGTAGTAAATTATTTAAAAATATTAACCAATTACTTAAGACTAAAAAATTCATATTTCAATTAAAACATTCTGTATTTACATTTGCTATCTACTGCCATTAATATATACAGTACACTTTAATAACTAAGAAATACACATTTTTTTTCCACAAAAATTTGAAATATACCCTTTCTTTCCATATTTATTTTTTGAAAACTTTATTTATTCGTGATGAAAATTAAATGATAGTTTTGTACTTGTGGACGAGCCCTCTTTGTTGTCTGGTAACAAATATTTTTGTATGCAGACCTTCACTGTAAAAATGGTATTCTATTGTAAATTGTCCAGAGACGAAAAGCTTGCAAACAACAATAAAAACAAAAACAAAAACAAAAAAAAAACGCTGAATCACTGGTGCAGTGACCAACAGTGCAAATTAAACAGGAGATAGTATGTAACAATGTTGACTTTGATTAGGTATCAGAGATGAAAATTTCAAACAGGTACTATGTGTTATCTGATTGCATCTTCTTACTCTACATGATTAAAGAAACTTAGCAGTTTTTATTTCATCAAAATATATCAAACCGTTTAATTTTGGCAGATTTATTTTTATTTTTATACATGTGCTCAACTTAGTCATTTTTTTTGTCTATTATGAATTAGGACAAAATACCATATTTGGACTCCTATATTTTAAAAAGCAATTAAGAACAACAGTTAAAATTATACTAGCTTGTTAGGTACATAACAAAGAAATGAATAATAAAATTGCATATAGTATCACTGCATATTTCTTAAATAAATTCCGTCTGAATATGCAAATTTTATAAATCAAAACTTCTGCAATGACGTGCAAACAACTCATAACCTGAGGTTTGACATTTCATAAAACTGGAAATAAGACCCACATTCATCCCAAATTTCAAATATCACATTATGACTATACCAGTAACATGCCTAATTTTGGGGGAGTGATAGAATGGATATATTCTGGATTATTCCACTTCAAAATTGAAATAAAACTGCTTTTTAACCTTTTGTCACAAGGCCGATTTTAGACTTGCTTGAATTGTGTCATAAAATGAATGCTTCTTACACTAGAAACACCAAATGTCATATCTAGCCATTTCTGGGGGTGCTCTTTCCATTTATCATGGATGAAAATGACCTAAATCAACAGATTAGAATGTATATGGAGCAGATGCTGAACAAGTACAGTCCTGACTCAACATGTACAATTTTTGGACTGTAGAGAGAGAAAGAAGCTTAACATATGCCAAGCAATACCCACTAATGATTACTAATAATCCGTATGAAATAAATATTACTAAGAAATAATAATAAATTAGGAAAATGAATATTAAATCATAAATTTGTATCTAGATAGCAATAAATCGTAACTAAAATCCATTCATTAGATAATTTAAAAAGTAAGAAAATTGTTTGAAGGGGTAACTTTAAACAAAATGTTACTTTGTAACTGAAATGCTGATAATTATTGTGAGAATACTGCAAAAACATAAAAGATATTCTAGAATTTTTTGTAGAATGTTTTTTTTATCTCATTCTTTGAATATGAACATTTTTCGAACAATAAGTCCTACGTTTTTTTTCGTGATTTGAATCTGAGCGTAAAGTAAACAAATCGATTTTTGTTTCATATTTTTTATGACGAAAACGGTTTTTAAATCCCATTTACATTTTACATTTCATAGAAAATTAATATTTAAAACAAATTCTTAGCAATTTCCTTGAGAATTTCGTCCATAGAAAACATGCTGGTCGATTCTTTTGTGTCCGTGTTGACGCTGTGTATTGAGTCTCGCGTGGAGTTGAAATGATGGCCGAGCGAGTCGCACATGGTTACACATAATCGCATACGCGCAAAATGGAGCTATCGTTTCATATTTGATTTTGATTTAGTTTCATACATTAAATAACATGAAATATTTTATGTGTTTTTATTTTTACAAGAAGCATTTGAATTTTACGATCAATCTTTTCATTTCAACAAGATTTACAAACTTATTAAAATTTAAAAAAAAAATGAAAATGAAGCTTAGAATGTTAACTTTCTGTTGTGAGAGATACGGAGACAGTATACAGGGTGGTCATCAGAGAGTTATACGAGAGTCCAGAGAGAGAGAGAGAGAGAGAGAGAGAGAGAGCGAGAGAGAGAGAGAGATAATTACGGCTTCACTTACAGAGACTTGTACATATACTTTCTACTAACCCGCATTCCTGGACTACTAATCTTCACTTCAAGTCTGTATTCTTACGTTTAATACACTTATTTTTCTATCTCAATTACTGGCGTTGTTTATTTATTTGTGCAGGATTCTATTCCCGGAATCCACAACAACTTGGCGACGAGGATTTCGGATCCACACGAAAAAGAAAAATTCTCTTTCGTCAACACAACAACTTGACGACGAAAAGTACAGACGTACTGAAAAAAAATTTCGCTCCCCAACACAATAACTGGCGACGGAAATTTGAGAGTCACGTCGACCACAACAACTTGGCGACAAGTCTCGAAGGAACTCACACTGAGAACAAAAATTAACGACGAACATAAAAGAACGTACATAAGAGATAGAAAGAAAAATTTCGCTACTTCCTCCAAAATGGAAGATTTTCAGGAAGCAATGTTTGAGTTTATAAGAAGAAGTGAAGAAAGACAAATGCAACTCCAGGAATTAATATTAAAAGTAACGGTTAACGCACAACAAAAGAATACTGAAAAAGAGGCGACTTTTTCTCAAGACGCAGTTTGGAACACAATAGAAACATTTAAATACTCTCTAGAAGATGATAAAAATTTCGGGGACTATTACAGACGTCATGAAGACATTTTCAACATTGATTGCCAAAATTGGACGGAAGCTAAGAAGCTACGTTTATTACTCTGGAAATTGGGAACAGAGGAGAACACAAAATGTGTGGACTATATTCGACTGAAAAAGACAAACGATTTGACGTCTGACGAGGCATTTACATGCCTTACGGAACACTTCAGTCCAAAGACTTCACTTTTTCACAAAAGGTGGAAATGTCTCAACCTCGCAAAAAGCAAAAATGAGGACTACTCCACGTTCGCCGCAACTGTGAACAAACATTGCGATAATTTTAAATTGGCAGAATTGACTCCGGACAATTTTAAGTGTCTTATTTTCGTACAGGGATTAGTCTCAGCCAAGGACAGTTAAATGCGAAAAAGAATGCCCACGAAGCTTCAAAACGAGCCTGGATTAACGCTACAAAATTTGTCAGAAAATGCTTGATCATAAAAAAGACTCTAAGGATACCGAGAAATCGAGAGATACGTAAGTTGAACAAAAAGTTACGTTTTTCACCTCACCCCGAAAGAAAAACAAAAATTTTATGATAAAGAAAAAATTACAAGGTATAAGGCGATTAATGACAGAGATCAAAGCAAATATAAGCCCCCCCCCCACCATCTGCATGTTACAGATGTGGTGGATTCCATTGAATAAAGACTGTCGATTTAAATGCAAGAACTGTTTAGCTTGTGGAAAAATGGGACATAAGGCATCTCAATGCAGAAACAAAAAAAAACACACTAGTAGGGTAAGAACTACTAGAATGGACTACGAAGGCAAACTAAACACAAGAAAATAAGTGGAACTCGAGATCTTAAATAAGAAGGTAAAATTACAGTTAAACTAAGGATCAGATCTAACTATAATTAGTTTACAAACATGGAGGAAACTAAATAGACCTACCATGATACATACACAGAAAATAGCCAAGTCTGTTACAGGGAAGCGTATCAATTTTGTAGGAGAAGTAATTCTAAAGGTAAAATTCCATGGAAAACGAAAAAATTGAAGATATTTGTAATGAAAGACACAGAAAATTTGGTGGGCACAGACTGGATGCAAAAATTTGACGTATGGGATTTACCCATTAGCTCATTTTGTAAAAAAATAGAGTGCGAGCCGTCAGAACCTACAAAATTAAAAGAAGAACTACACAGTCAATTCCCCGAAGTATTCTCGAGCGGTTTGGGACGATGTAATAAGGTTGCAGCTAAAATTGAACTAATGGAAAATGTTCAGCCAGTATTCAAGAAAAAGCGAAACGTGCCTAAAAGATCCTTCAATCCAGGCGAACGGGTCTATTTCAGAATGTTCAAGAATAATATGCCATACTGGGAACCAGGTACGATAATAAACAGCCTGGGAAATGTTCTACACACGATCCAAGGTGAAAAATTCACTCACAGGAGACACATAAATCAGATACAGAAAAGACAGGTAGAGGAACCAAACTCGTCACCTTCCGAAAATGAAGACGCGTTGGAAGCGATTTTCGAAGTCTTCGAAATCCAAAAACCACAAGTAGCCACGGAGATAAGAAGAACAAGCCAAAAAGAAAATTCTCGGAACCACTAATAATAAACCATAAGCGAAAAAAATATTAACTACCCCCAAAAAAGAAGCTAGGGAGGGGGTGTTGTGGACGCAGACCACTTTTACACAAGATGGACTCGTCCAAAGTATACTTATACTGACAGAGAGAATACCTGCGGGTTGAGATACGTTGAGTCAGGGTGAGAGATACGGAGACAGTACACAGGGTGTTCACAGAGAGTTATACCAGAGTCCAGCGAGAGAGATAATTACGGTTTCACTTACAGAGATTTGTAAATATACTTTCTACTAACCCGCATTCCTGGACTACTAATCTTCACTTCAAGTCTGTATTCTTACGTTTAATACACTTATTTTTCTATCTTAATTACTGGCGTTGTTTATTTATTTGTGCAGGATTCCATTCCCGGAATCCACACAACTTTCAAACTAACGTGTTACCAAAATTGTAATAAACCCTGCAGAGTGCGCATATTACAAAATTTGAGGAAGTCTAAACTGCCGTCAGTGAAAAAAATGGCCAAAATTTTGCGAAATCACCAAAAAGTCTCTATTTTCAAACTGTAATGTTCATCGCACACTGCAGTACATATAAAAATAAATAAGATAGAAACAAAGTTCATGAAATAAGCTTTTATTTGGTATGCATTATGTTTTTATGGAGATATTGAATGAAATAACACGGCGAGTTGAATATATGCATTTTTTAGTGTTTAGTTAAGAATTTCATCAGCTGTAAGCTGAGTGTTGCGATACCTAGTTTGATTAGATAAGCAAGAAATGTGGGAGGAAATTTAAAAAAAAATGTTTTTAAAAATGCAAAAAAATATTAAAAACATTCGAGATTTTCAATAAACTAAAACAGAAAGAAGATAAAGATTCATTGCACCAAACTGAATGAATTAAAGGTTAACATTCCACGATTTTATAATTAAAAACCAACTTATTGCCTTTTTTTTCTTCTATTTATTATCACTGAACTGGAAAAAGAACTCATGTGACGGACATTTTTGATTATTTCTTTTTATCATGTCTCTAGGTGACCTTGTTTAGAATCAGCTTGTCTTTTGTAATTTCCCACACAATTATTATCTTTTATCATTGTATAAAACATTTCAGGAAGACGACGTTGTTGGTTTTAATATTGTAAAAAAAAAACAGTTTTTTTATCCATCTTTTTGCAACTTCGCTTTTACTTTGTTGCTGTTCTTTAACGTTTATTTGTTTTTTTGTTTTTTCTTGCAAGTTGCAGCTTGTCGAGGAATACATTTACTTACCCGAGACAATATCGAATTCTCTCCATTTGAATATTGTGATTAATACACTAAGAGGCGAGGTGTAATGGTTAGCAAGCTAGATCACTTACGACTGAGTTTTGTGTTCGATCGTCACTGGGCTCCCCATACTTTCGGCCTTGTGCCACATTAAAGCTACTTTTAGTAAACTGCTATTAGAAACGCGTGACACTTCGACAACTTTGGTGTAATGGTTAACAAGCTTGTCTCATTAGATCAGTTACGACTAAATAGTGGGTTCGCTGCTCACTGGGTGCCCAATCCTTTTAGCCTTGTGCCAAATGTAAGCTACATTTATAAAACCACCATTAAGAGGTACAGCTGGCCTAAAAGTTAGCAACGCAGAAAATGGAATGGCCAAGCCAAGTTCAAATTACAACTACGGCAGTTTAAGTTCACTTTGCAATGAAGGCCCCGAGAACGTTATGAATCCATCATCTATCGGTTACGGGTAAAATACAAGTTCATCAGCCTTGATTGGCAACCAATTATGAAGAAGGATAACGTTAAATTCAAAACAGTGGCAGAGGCAACAGGAAACCGCTTCACTTTCTTCTCCCCAAATTGTCATGGATAATCACCGTTTACAGATATTAAAAGTTAAAGGAAGCTGTGTAGCGCCAATAATACTAGAGAAATGTTATTCAATAAAACCGTTTTGAGAAACGAGAACGGCCTCAGAAGCGATTGAATGTTTGAATCGGATGGTTCACGATGGCCGCCTTGTGGGGACGCTTGTAGAATTAAGCGTTAACTAAATAAGCACGTGCTTAGGACACCAAGGGAAGCGGACATCAGAGAAATTATGTGATGGTGTTGTTGTGCACGTCTAAAGAAATAAGTCGAACTCGATTTGAATTTGAATCTGCCGGCTGGCTTTACGAAAGGAGAAGACGACCGACCCGCAGCAAAACTTTATTGCGATTCTGATTGGTTAATGAGGTTTGTATTTACTCAATACATCACATCTTCACTCTTGAATAAGTTAGTATTACTAATGAATTTTATGTGATTTAATTTTTGTGATCAATCACACGGGTATGCTACCCTTATGTTCGTTTGGTATTATTCAGGCCATAGGCTTATACGATTCTGTAATGTGTTAGTATGTTGGTTACACGGCCAACTCTGGTCACAGTTATGTTAGAATCTGGTCGTGGCTCAGTTGGCAGTGCTTGCTTAGCTGCAATTGGTTCTTTCTGGCTGGGTTTCCAGGGTGTTGATGTTCTGGGTGGTTAATTATGATCAGCATCTCTCGATGGTGCCTTCCGTCCCTTGAATATTTATCTCCAGTTGATGTTTCCACGATACACATTCTCGGCTGAAGTCCATTTTCCGCGCTATTCCACGAGACTCTGTGTTAGCATACTTAACTCGCAGATGTATGGAGGACATCAAAATATTTTAAATGCTTAAGGTTCTTATGGTTCTTAATCCGGTCTTTGGATCCCAAGTGTCTTACTCTATGTAAGATGCTCAATAAAATTCTAAGAAAAACATCTTTTACCTCATGTCTCAGGTAAAACTTTAGTTAAATAATAGTTCACACAGCAAATCAAGAATATGCGATGCAATAATATCAGATCATTGCAAAGGTTCGTGACCTATTTTCATTGATAATATAAAATGGCCGCAATTTGAAACCGGAAGTTTTGGTGCTGATTTCCGGTGTGTTTGTGAATGAACCCTTGAATTGTTCATTTGCGGGTCAGACATTGTTGAATGTTGAGATTTTGTCCACAAATGAATCCCTTAAAAATGGAAAACGTAAAGTTTCGCCATATTATGCTCTATGAATTTCGGAAACGAATAAGCGTCGGAACTATGCCAAAAAAACATTCAGAAGGTTTATCTGAATCGTGTTCTAGCACTTCGGACGGCAAACAGTGGTTTGGGAGATTTCGTCATGGTGATTTTAACCTAAACAATCAACCACACTCCAGACGTTGATGAAGACGCTATGCTTGTCGTAGAGAATAAACCGAAAATTTCGACGGAAGTGATCACAAAGAGTTTGAAAATCGATATCTCAGCTGCCTTTTACCATTTGAAGAGACTTGGGTTCCTTTCTAAACTTGTTAGTGGGTGCCACATTCACTGACGGAACAAAACAAGGTCGATTGTATTTCTGCGGCGATTATTTTACTAATGCGCCACGAAAAGGAGCCTTTTTGTTTTAAACAGATTATCACATGCGTTTATTATTGTATCGCTTATGAGACGGCATGTTGCAAAACAGACCTTGCAGAAGCTTAAAGGGTTGAAATGGGAAACCCTCCAGCAAGTACCGCATTTTCTTGACTTGGCTCCTACTTATTTTCATTTGTTTCAGTTTCTACAGAAAAAATTTAAATGAAAAAAAAAAACAAACAAAAATAACAAAACAAAAAAACAGTCCGTCAAAAACTAACTCACAAGCTCCTTCCAACAAAAATACACCTAAATGGCATCAACAAGCTTGTAGAATGATAGTTTTGTTTTGTTTTGTTTATTTTGTTTTACGGCATATGAACACCTCAATGGGTTATTTAATGCCGACAAAAGTTTTAGGATAGGTTCGTATGAACAGAATATGTATTCTTTGTAAGAAATCAGTTTGTAGATCAGGTTTCATTGACGTATTTTTGTAAAAAGAGTTTTTTGTCGAGAATCAAATCTGTTGATGGTAATATTCTTCTCAAAAAGTGATTGCTGGTATTTTTACTATAAAAATCTATTTGTATACATTCATAGCTGGGACCCCTAACAGGTTCTACCACCCCGGAATAGGGTGAAGCTGGGCACAACAGCAATTATGAGATGGTTCCATTCACCTCAAAAGACACCCGATCATAGGCTTTTCTGCCGGATGTAGTTTAGTGTCATACCCAGGACACCCGCGGTTTTTATTTTAATTGCGACAAAATTAAATCCTCTTCAAATTCCAGTGCCCGGTACGCATGGGTGTAACTATATATATAATCAAGGTTTGTTTTATTTTACAGATTTTTCTTAGATAATACATATCTCTACAATAGCTTCAGGCATTTCAAAACACTAAAATGCATCAACAAGGCAAATGTTACATGTGTGGGGATTTCATAACAGTTGACCAGCGCCGAACAATTACTCCCCTTTTGTGCTTACTTTCAGATTTCGACTGTAAAATTAGAGATTAGCACGAAATCTGGTCTACACAGATTTGCTGTAGACCCTGTTACAATGGACTAAGAACATAGTTTCATGAAAAGAAAGTAGACTTCAACTTTGCTGTCCCGATGGTCTGGAGAGAGTCATAAAGCCATGCAGATGATTGTTATTTTTGTCTAACAAATATAACTGATTTTGATGCTTTCCTTTAAAAAAAGGTTATATATCTTTACATTCCCTTGTGGGGGTTCGATGCGTTGATTAATCTATATGGCTACAGATTAATGAAAATTATTTGGTTTCTAATTCTCTCTCTGGAGGTGAAGCTGGCACAAGGCCACCTCGAGATTGACATCCCAAATAAAACCTACTGCCCCCATTATTTAATTTATGAATATCAAAAATCCTTAACGTCAGACAAGAAAGGAGAAAAAGAAATAAGCTGAACAACGCACTTAGTTTGTAACATGAAACAAAGATAATAATATATTCAACAAAATACATACATTTACATTTTGGTTGAATGGCACGCGAAAAGGTTGTTCATGCAATAGTTGCCTCCCGTTAGCTGTGAGAAAGTTATCTCTCAAATGCTTTTAGTAATGTTCGTTACACTGTTTATGTTAATTGTTCAGACAAAGTTCTTCGTGCCAAATGTGTTTGACAAAAGTTTTAGTATGGTTGAGTTAGTTGGGCGAAGTGTTTGTTTCATGTCTTGTCTTGCAGGAATGATCTGTCCCAACCGATGTTTGTGCCGCCACTGTCCGAATTCTCGCGGGCAAATGTTTATATAGCACTTCAAACATTCTTGCAATTTGGCGGTAAAAAAGATAGTTACTTACCTTATTTCTGATTGGCCGTATCAGACCAATCAGTGAACATTTAACATAGCACATTCGTTTATTACATGTACAATGAATTTAACGTATGTGAACATATGTGTGTAAAGGTATTTGACATGTGTGAGTGTGTGTGTGTGTGTGGGGGGGCGTACAGTTCCACACCTTCAGCTATGAGATCTGTTCCTCACTCAGATGCTTTCCTGTTCATACAGCCCCAGAACATAAAGATCTTATTCCTTCATCATGTGAAAAATCGCCTCCAGGGGAAAGTTCTACCAAGACGGTCTCTTCTGAAGACAATGACTATTTATTCAGAAACAAGCGGAAGGAAGCCCCACTGGATCACCCAGGAAAACTTGAATGACTTTACCCTTGATTTGTACCGATCTAAGCAGCGGTCAGAGGTCCTGACATCTAAGTTGTTGCATGGACCCTGGTCACAGTAGATGAAAAGCTCACCAGTTTCAGGACACGAAACAAGGCCTTCGTCTCATTCCTCAACATGAAAAACAGGTTGTGCTACTGCACAAATGTCTTGTTCACCTTCCTTGGCTTCTCAAGAATCACTAAGATTGGCGTCTTTTTATAGATTCTTTCAAGCGAAATCTGAAAGCTGTGCTCCTGCTCAATGGGAATAAATACTCCAGCATTTCTTTTGCCCACTTCGTCTGTCTTCTTAATTCCATCTCTGTTATTGACCTCTTTCCTTAATAGTAATTTTACATCATATTCTCTAACACTACAGTAACCCCTTGCTACTTAGTAGCTTTATTGGCTTAATTTTTCAAAAATGGAAATGAAATGTCAATCGCTATCTTCTGTCTTCTTAATTCTATCTCTGTTATTGAGCTCTTTCCTTAATAGTAATTTTACACCATATTCTCTAACACTACAGTAACCCCTTGTTACTTAGTAGCTTTATTGGCTTAATTCTTCAAAAATTGAAATGAAATGTCAATCGCTATCTTCTGTCTCCTTAATTCCTTTTTTTTCTTGCTCTTGAATAATATTTTTCTTTTTTATATTTTTTCACCCTCAATAACCTACTTTGTGTTAGAGGCTTTATTGCCTTGCTTGGAATGATATGATTAAAAGAAACAAGCAAACAACATAATATCCATATTTCTTTTCTTGCCTTTCGAGAATATCTCCATATCAAGATAACCACGTCCCGCTAGAATGAACAGAGTATGTATTTAATAATAGCATCCGGCAACCAGCGGCCAGGTGAAAATGGTGACGAAGACAGTCACGCCCGCAAAACGCTATGCCTCATCTGATAACACCTTGGCAAGATATAATTGGAAGCGTGATGAATGGAAGGAGTATAAATCTCATCTAAATATTAAAAGATTAAAAATTGCTAGGGACAAGAACATTGTATTGAATATCTATTCACTTATATGGCAGTGAATACTGGACAATTTCTTTGTAGATAAAGAAACTCGAAGTAGCAGAAATATGGTGCTACAGAAGGATGCTGAGAATAACATGGATTAAACATGAGACCAACGAGGAACTTTTTAGGGAAATGATACGAAAAGACACTTATACTTACAAACAGAAAAAAACAATTGAAATTTCTAGGATACATAATGAGGAAAGAGTGCCTAGAGAATATGACATTCCAGGACACCGAAGGAAATGGAGACTGGGGATAGCAGCGTGCAACTTAACTCTCTTGTGTCAATGGATAGCAGAATAAATAGTGCGAGGGGTGGCTAAGATTTAAATCAAGAACCATCCGATTTGAAATCACTCAATAATACATCCATCAAAAGAGTTAAGGACTTCAGATATCTTGGATCTCACATAACAGATTCCCCCAAAAGACTTCAACATCCGCAAAACTCTTGCATGGGATGCGTATAACAAACTTGACAAGATTTGGCGCTCGAACCTTCCATCCTCCTTAAAAGTCCAAACCTTTTGAACATTGATTGAACCAGTCCGACTGTATGGATCAAAAACTTGTACATTATCTGCTCGTCGTAAAAGACGACTGGATGGAACATATACAAATCTATTTAGAAAAATCCAGAACATCATTTGGAGATCCCATTCAACATTTAATACAATTTACGGAGAACTGAGACCAATCTCTCTTAAACTCAAACAAAAAACGATTACAGTTTGCCGGCCACCGTCACCAAACGGACAGGGAAATTGTCTAATTCTTACTCTTATGGCGTCCTTCAGGAAATGTCTTCTTACGAAAATTGATTTTCCCAAAGATCATAGCTCGGGACACAGAGTTGGACATTGGGAATCTGGAACAACCATACAGAACCGAACAGTGTGGAAAGGAATGTCATTGGAGTTCCGAGGTTGATGCTCTCATGTGCCGCATTTTTGAGATCTCTATTTCAAGGTCTTTGTATTTTGATAGTTTTTGAAGATCTTCAAAAATACATTGCAGTCTGCGGGGACTGCCATGTCAATAAGAAGGTACATATTTTGTCTTTGAGGTCTCTAATCACGGTGTCTGGGCGATTACTCTTGATTGTTCTGTCTGTTTACGGAGATAAGAACTGTAACAGTTTTATGGGACACATAAGCAAAAATGGAGTACTGTTGATATATTTGGGATGGAACTGCCAAGACCTCACTTTTCAGTCAGAGTTCAAAATCGTCTCCAGCCCTTGTGGATGATGAATTACTCTCCACCCTTCAACCTCTCTCCCACAGGCGGGATGTGTCAAGCCTGTCGCTGGTCTACCGTTACTTCCATGGAAAGTGCTCGGATGAACTGTTTCTCCTTGTTTCTCCAGGTCTGACCTTCACGGCAAGGACCCGCCATGCCACATACATATTAGCAAACCACCTACATCCCCCCCGTATTCCATCGGTGAGAAGTTCCACCCGAGCAGTTTCTTCCGACGAATCACTGTCCTGTGGAATCGACTCCCAAGATCACTTCTCCTATCACTACAATCTTAGGTTAGGGTTAATCGTTATTTCCCTCACCTATACACACAAATGGCATCCTAACCTTCTACCACGAGTGGCCCCGGGTCTTGTAAAGGATGGCTCCTACTGTAAAAAAAAGCACACACACATACATACATACATACATACATACATACATACATACATACATATATGGCCGATAGATTAGAACGTTCGCTTTCTGAAGATGAGACCAATGTTCGAATCGCACCATGGTGGAGTTGTCAGGAAGGACACTTTCTGATGTTATCGGACTAGAGGGGGACGATCCCAGCGTACGGCACCTTTGGAAAGTGCATGGAAACCATACCACGGGTTGACACAAGCCTTATGAGTGAAATTGGGTAGATAGAACACTTGGGGGCGTCGATAAGCTGTGCTAGCACGAAGTCACAAGTCATCGTGACCGAGTGTTTGAGTGTGCTGGTGTTGTTCAGCTCATGCTAGATAACACGCTCTCTCTCAGAAACTGTAACTAAGGTCTGCTCAGCATAGATACAGTATAAACCACAGGTTGGCTCTGTGGGTGTTGGACAAACACAAACGTGCCTGAGCGAGGGTCTGCAATAGGGATTGGCTAGCCGCGCTAGTAGACGGGTATCCTCGAATATTAGCGACCGGCTATTATTATATCAATCCAACTAAATATGTTAGCTCTATCACTGATATTGAGCGATTTCCAATAAGTACCGGGCATATATAATATAATATATAAACAATATATATAGAAATTACACACACACACACACACACACACACACACACACACACACACACACACACACACAAATATATATATATATATATATATATATATATATATATATATATATAACATGTATATATATATAGATTCGAGGTTAATGTATTTTATTATTAAAAATTGTTTGCGAGAGTGATTCTTGCCATATCATTAACTTCATTATCTGCTTTTCGTATGAATGATTCGCGTAATATAAATTGAACCCGCACCACATAATTGATATTAAAATAACCGATCCGACGTGCGAATTCCTGATAATAACTGTGACATTACTCTATTGAACAATTTAGTTCATGCCACCTTTACTAAAAAAACCTACTTCTATAAAAGAATTCTCATATTACTATATTAGTACAAGAACGCACAATTTTAAAATTAAAAAAAATTCAACCTCAGCGTCGTGACTGCACGCTCCAAAAGTATTCTTACAGTTAACAATATCACATTTCTAAAAACACTTCTTTCGGATTACACTTTATCATTCGATGTCCTGTTATTGCCTGGATGTAAAAATTTTACCTATTTCCCTACCTGAGGATGATCGTATGAAACGATTGAAAGCTAGTAGTAAAAAAGACCTGATAAAACCGGAATTTATAAACAAGGATCATACCATTCATTAACGGATTCGAGGTTAATGTATTTGATTATTAAAAATTGTTTGCGAGAGTGATTCTTGCCATATCATTAACTTCATTATCTGTTTTTCGTATGAATGATTCGCGTAATATATATATATATATATATATATATATATATATATATATATATATATATACACAAATTTTACATATATATATATATATATATACACATTTTACACACACACACATACACAGACATATATATATATTGCTGTGGTAGTGTCCTTGTTCGCTGCTTGTTTATAATTATAAGGTATCTGGTTACAATAAAAAAATTTAATGGAATTTTTATTATGGTTAATATCAAATTGTTCGCTTATATTACATTTTTTTAATATTTCTTTAAAGCTATACATATTTCTTCAACAACGACATTGTTTGCAAAATTATTGTTGATAAGTGTTTGTTTTATGTTACTTAATTCCCTCTAAAACAATCAGACTAAACAAAGAGGAAATCATTTTCACACAATAAAACATGTCTTTTATAACACGTATTTTATATCTATGTGGCCATTCTTTATTATAATTAAGGAGATATTGAGTCTTGACTCATTGTTGAATCTCGCCTAATGCATGGAATAATAATGCAACACAAAATGTACTTAGAACAAGAATGTATTATAACAAGAAGGTGTACACAATAAGTACATATAGTATTTCTGTATATTTCTGGGAAGACGTTCCTGGAGAATGTGTTGACTAGTCGCAGTCGATCAGAGTCTCTAGTTGGATCTCGTGATTCCTCCTCCTCGTCTTCCGGTACCAACCACTATTTATATAGTTGGTAGTCACCTATGCAGATTGGGTGGATCCTACCACAACCCCCCCAAGCCTTGAAATCCTTTTGGATTTCAAACTGGCTTCTATATGGGATGATGATTATGGTTATTTCTTTGTAGATCCTCTTTTGCATAGTTCATATATATATCTGGTTTTTTTTTTCAATATCTTTTTCGTTTTGGATTCACGTCCAATGGGTCCGTGAACTTTCGTTTCCTACCGGATCTTCTCGGTTCATGAGCACTCTGCGGAGGTTCTACTTGAAAAGTATCATACATTACATCAATGGGATCTTCCTCCTCATCCGGTATACTCTCTTCATGCTCTAGCACGTAGCATTTTTTGAGTTGGTTCTGGTGCCTTTTATGAGTATTCTTCGGCCCTTTTATTATGTAAATCAGGTCACCGATTCTCTTATCCACTATGCCTCGCTCCCAGAACTCAATGTTGTTTCTATAGCACTTGAAAAAGACCTTCTCTCCGGGGGTGTATCTTTTTCTAGCTGTATACATAGTGTTCTTTATTCTATTTCTGCCTGGCAAAAGCTTGTCAAACACTGACTTAAATTTCCTAGCGAACATTAGTTCAGCTGATGCCATGTTTGATGGTGTTCTCTGGTTAGGCGTGATTCTGTATACTTGTAGGAATTGCTGAAGCGCCTTTTCCGTTGGAACTCCTGAGGCTTTCTTCAGAGCGCGCTTTAACGTATCTACAAATCTTTCTGCGAGTCCATTGGATCTCGGATGATACGGCGGCGTCGTTATGTGGTTAATTTGATATAACTCACAAAATTCCTTAAATTCGTCAGAAGTGAATTGTGTACCATTGTCACTCACAATACACTCTGGCACACCGAACCGTGCAAATAGTTCATGCAAAAAAGTTGTTGTGGTATTGGACGTAGGCTTTTTGCAGCGTAGTACTTCCGGCCATTTTGTAAAGCTATCTACCACTATTAAGTAGTAATAATCTTCTACTGGACCAGCGAAATCAATGTGTAATCTTTCCCACGGATGATCCGTCTTTGGTCATGGTTTGTGTACTATAGGTGGTGCCTTAGCTGCTAACGCACACCCTTTACATCGATGAACCATGTTTTCGATATCCACATCCATTCCCTTCCAATATACAAAGCTTCGCATTAAGCTTTTTGTTCTATTAATCCCCGGGTGACCCATATGAAAGTCCCGTAGGATTCTTTTCTGCAACTTTTTTGGTACTACTACTTTCTCTACACTTGCGAAAGGCACGTTTCGTTTCTTTTTAAATATAGGCATAGTATTTTATTTTAATTCAAATTTAGCTTCAAACTTGTTACATCTTCCAAGACCAGGTGTAAAGGTTTCCGGAAACTTTTTCTTTAATTCATCTTTAATGTCCTGTCTTGTTTGCGTATTACTTTCTACTTTTCTGCAGAATGACTTTAACGGTTTATCCCACAATTCGAATGTTTCAATAAAATCTGTACCCAACAAGTTTTCTCCATTTCTCAGAATGAAAACTTTTATTTTTTTAACGATCCCATTCAATTTCATTGGAAGTACAACCTCGCCTTCGAAGTTAATTTGCTTTCCAGTTACCGTTCGAGCGAGTTTCGTTGACTTCATTATTGTAGGCCTTTTTAAAATTTTCCATGTTTTATCGTTCATTATTGTTAAATCTGACCCCGAATCGAGTTGAAATTTGATATTCTTTTTGAATATTTCAGTCGTCACATATTTCCTCAAATCTCTATCTAATTTGATATTCGAATTTGTTTGTCTAATTCGGCTCTTGAATTTTTTCGTTTTACAACAAGATCCTTTGTGACTATTCTTTTGGCACACGAAACATTTCTTATTTCTATATGGGCAATTTATCTCCCAATGTCTTTCGTTACAACGTCTGCAATTATATGGTGGGACCTTTTTATTTTCGTTCTTTTTATTTTCTTGTCTATTATTAAAATACGCTGAATTTTTTCTCCAATTTTTCTCTAATGGGTACTTTGACTGCTTTTTTATTTTTTTAATATAAGCAATACCAGCTTTTTCGATTTTTTGCGACTCTTTCTTTAAAATTACAGCCCGTTGACACTCCTCTGCTAACTTTTGCAGGGTAAGGCCTTGTTCAGATTCGAGTTTAGACAAAACTCTACGTCTTATTTCGGCACTCTTACTGGATACCAGTCCTTGAGCAAAAATTAAGCACTTGAATTCTTCAACCGTAATCTCTGCCAATCTGAAATTGTCACAATGTCTATTCACTATAGATGCATATGTTAAGTAAGCCTGATCGTCGGATTTAGAGACATTCATGCATAACCATCGCTTATGCCAAAGCGACATATTTGCTCCAAACAGCTCTTTTAGCAATTTCACTGTTTCCGAGAATTCCAATTCAGTTGTTTTTCTCGGTAGAATAAAATCTACAAATTTACTATGTTCTGCTGTACCTAGCTTTCTTAGTAATAGACTGACTTTTCTTGAATTCGACCAGTTTTCACAGTCTGTGTAGAAAATATCTTCATATCGTTTAAAGTACGCTTCAAACGTTTTTTCTTCGTCAGGCACATAGTTGAAAGTTTCCAGCGAATTAAATATGGTGTTATTAGAATATGAAGAATTTCCCTCATTTGCCTGATAGTTGTTTAATTTCTCCAGTGTTAACTTTTGAATTTCTAAAAGTCTTTCCTCTTGACGTTCTTGATATTTTTGCATTGCTATCAGTTGTTCTTGCTGTGCTATCTGTTGGGATTTGAATAATTCGGATATGACTTTGGATAGTTCATCCATCTTTAGCTGATAGTGTTCATGCAACAAGGAATATACTTTTAATTTGTGTATCCACGAATATCATATAGGCTGACCAAAAAAATCGAAACAACGTACGACTTTTATATTTTATGTCTTGCTTTTACATTCACGCCCGTGCTAATCAACTTTGGTATTTTTTTTTTCGTGAACAGAGACCGTCGGACTTTCTTTTTTTTTTTCGTTTTCGACTTCTGTTCGCGTATTTCAATGACAACGTCTGATTTTCTTATCAGAGGTAATTCGTCACTATATTGTTGAACAAATAATTTAAAAAAAATAATTTTTTAAAGTTTGTTACCTTTCAAAGTCGACACGGTGTATTTGTGCTCCTTTTAATCCATGCATGTTTTTGTAGTCGGCCAATTTTTCTTTTTAGCGGGAGTCTCGTTGTAGATAATTTTTTAATTTAAAATTACCGTTATTCGTTTACGACACCTTTCAATTTTTCTGAGTGAACGTTCCTTTATGCTTAGTCGTCTTTTAACGAGTTTTACATATCCAGAAGTTCAGAATCCTTCGTCGTTACGTTAACGTTGGACTTTGAATTAATAGTTTTTTTTTTCAGCCTGGGTTCTTCAATGACTTGTCCCAATTGTTGAACACTCTCACTATTAATTCTTTCTTCTTTCCGTATGGTTCGTTCTACTTCTTTGCCATTGTTGAAACTTGGCGTATGGTTCGTTCTACTTCGTGGCCATTGTTGAAACTTGGCGTATGGTTCGTTCTACTTCGTCGCCATTGTTGAGTCTTGACTCATTGTTGAATTTCGCCTAATGCATGGAATAATAATGCAACACAAAATGTACTTAGAACAAGAATGTATTATAACAAGAAGGTGTACACAATAAGTACATATAATATTTCTGTATATTTCTGGGAAGACGTTCCTGGAGAATGTGTTGACTAGTCGCAGTCGATCAGAGTCTCTAGTTGGATCTCGTGATTCCTCCTCCTCGTCTTCCGGTACCAACCACTATTTATATAGTTGGTAGTCACCTATGCAGATTAGGTGGATCCTACCACAACAGGAGATGAGGTATTATGTAAAGTATTTACATTAGTCGGACTATTGCCCTCATCTTTGTCGCCATATTTGTCACAACGTTTCGGCCGTTGTACGCTCCGGCCTTCTTCAGGTTGTTGGAATTTCGAACCGAACCCTTTATTTCGATCACTGGGGTAGACTGTTCTAGTTCCACGAACCATGTTTGATGGATGTCAGTTATCAGTTATCTCCTACTAATTTTCCCTCTGAAAGTTCTCCACTGCCTTAACTGGGTATTGAACTCACACTCTTTGGGTGTGACACATGGCACAGTGGATAAAGGCGTTGGTTAGATCCAGTGACAAACCCAAAGAGTGTGAGTTCAATACCCGATTAATACTGTACATAATACCTCATCTCAGAAATATAGACGGACTATGAATTTTTACTAGTGGATTTTTTTATATATTGAAGGGATAAGATCCTCATTAGTAGCATCTCTCAGGAAATGTTGAGTCCATAAGCGAATTGTAGAAATAGGTTACTTTCACATATTTCTTTCACGTTTTTTAATTCATCTACGCGCTCCGTTATGTCGTCAATATGTCTGGTGTCTATTGAGGGTTTGTTGAAATTATTAAAGACTTTGTTTTCTACGTAGTTCATGTAGAAATTAGATAAAGTAGGACCCAGAGGCGAACCCATTGCTACGCCGTCATTATGTATGTAAGTGTTAACATTCCTCTTCTTCTTCTCCTAAGTCCTGTTCCGTCATCCCTTAACTCAAGCCCACTAAGTATGCTATGCGTTGTTTTTCTCTGTTCCTCTAGTCCTCTATCTGTTCTGTCAGTATCAGATTTTCCAAACTTTCTTCCCTCATCATATGCTCCCAAAACCATAACTGTCTTTTCCTGATGTTAACTATAAGTTTCCTTTTTTATTCTATTTTCTCCAGTACATTAAACTGGCCTTGTGCCACATTCGACACACGTGGGCGTGTTGTTAAACATCGTGTGAGACCCAGTCCTTTTTGGACGTCTCAGCTATTCGGTCGAACTCTCTGCCTCTGAGGCAGAGGGGAACTCTGCCTTTGGGCGGAGAGGAACCCGGACGAGGTTCCACCGAAGGGCAGAGCCTCGTTCGGGGTGGTTGACCACCCCGATCCCGTTTATACGGGTTCTACGGGCAATTTTTGCCCGAGCCTACGGGCTCGGAAAGCCCACATTAAACTGGCCTTGTGCCACATTAGACACACGTGGGCGTGTTGTTAAACATCGTGTGAGATCCAGTCCTTTTTGGACATCTCAGCTATTCGGTCGAACTCTCTGCCTCTGAGGCAGAGGGGAACTCTCTGCCTTTGGGCGGAGAGGAACCCGGACGAGGTTCCGCCGAAGGGCAGAACCTCGTTCGGGGTGGTTGACCACCCCGATCCCGTTTATACGGGTTCTACGGGCAATTTTTGCCCGAGCCTACGGGCTCGGAAAGCCCACATTAAACCGGCCTTGTGCCACATTTGACACACGTGGGCGTGTTAAGGAATATAGTGTGAGATTCAGTCCTTTTTGGACGTCTCAGCTATTCGGTCGAACTCTCTGCCTTTGGGCGGAGAGGAACTCGGACGAGGTGGTTGACCACCCCGATCCCGTTTATACGGGTTCTACGGGCAATTTTTGGCCGAGCCTACGGGCTCCGAAAGCCCACATTAAACCGGCCTTGTGCCACAGTTGACACACGTGGGCGTGTTAATGAACATCGTGTGAGTCAGTCACAGAGGGTGTGAGTCAGTCAGAGACAGAGTCGCGTCAGACGATTACTGTAAGACATTGGAATAGTGATACTGGTCGAGACAACATAGTTCTCTCTAAACAAATCTGATTGTTATTACTAACACTTCTACTTCTTTTGTACATATTCTGTTTGTAATATATCTGTGTTATTGCATACCTGTGTTCGAGTTATTCTTCATTGGTTCTACCTTGGACTATCACCGTGGTACAAGGAACCTAGACCATAACAATATAATAGTTTAGTACTTTTTTCCTTGCTTCTAGCGAAATTTTCCTATTTCTGTGTACTCGGCTTAGTTTAGTTGTCGTAAAATGGTACTTATGTGGTGCAAGTCGGTGTTTACGCAAAATATTTGATCTACTATTGCGAGGTGTTGTTTTAGGGTGATTAGATAAGTTTTCTATGACTATTTCTATGGTTTCTTTAACAGGAACATTAGTAAACATACTCATAGCATCTAACAAGGATAGAATGTCATTGTTAGGTTTATTAGAGTGCAATATATCAAGGAAATCGTTGGTCGAACGAACACTACTTTTATTATGATTTCTTACAAAGAATTCAATAACTATTAACAATATTTGTATCTATAAAAAATGTATAAACATAAAAATGTCTATATATATATATATGTATATATATATATATTATGAAATGGACAAAGTCCGACAATTTTTATTTGGAATTTATTTAATATATATATATATATATATATATATATATATATATATATTAAGACATTTTTTGTGTTTATACGTTCTTTTTATAGATACAAATATTTAATTAAATAAAAGTTTTATAATAAACAGTATTAACAACATTTACCGGCCTGAATATCCGAGAAATACGCTTATACGTTCTTTTTTTATAGATAAAAACATTAAAAAATGACTTTAAAATAATTGTCGGACTTTGTCCATTTCATAATGTATGACGTAATTTGTTTACATTTGGATACGCATCGAGCAGATATGAATGTATGAGAGAAAATCATAGAGAATTGTATTTAAAAACAGTAACATCGACCTTGCTAACTGTTGAGACTTGACTCAATGTTGAATCTCGCCTAATGCATGGAATAATAATGCAACACAAAATGTACTTAGAACAAGAATGTATTTAACAAGAAAGTGTACACAATAAGTACATATAGTATTTCTGTATATTTCTGGAGAATGTGTTGACTAGTCGCAGTCGATCAGAGTCTCTAGTTGGATCTCGTGATTCCTCCTCCTCGTCTTCCGGTACCAACCACTATTTATATAGTTGGTAGTCACCTATGCAGATTAGGTGGATCCTACCACAACACCCCCTCCCAAGCCTTGGAATCCTTTTGGATTTCAAACTGGCTTCTATATGGGATGATGATTATGGTTATTTATTTGTAGATCCCCTTTGCATAGTTCATATGTATATCTGTTTTTTTTTTCAATATCTTTTTCGTTTTGGATTCACGTCCAATGGGTCCGTGAACTTCCGTTTCCTACCGGATCTTCTCGGTTCAGGAGCACTCTGCGGAGGTTCTACTTGAAAAGTATCATGGATTACATCAATGAGATCTTCCTCCTCATCCGGTATACTCTCTTCATGCTCTAGCACGTAGCATTTTTTGAGTTGGTTCTGGTGCCTTTTATGAGTATTCTTCGGCCCTTTTATTATGTAAATCAGGTCACCGATTCTCTTGTCCACTATGCCTCGCTCCCAGAACTCAATGTTGTTTCTATAGCACTTGAAAAAGACCTTCTCTCCGGGGGTGTATCTTTTTCTAGCTGTATACATAGTGTTCTTTATTCTATTTCTTCCTGGCAAAAGCTTGTCAAACACTGACTTAACTTTCCTAGCGAACATTAGTTCTGCTGGTGCCATGTTTGATGGTGTTCTCTGGTTAGGCGTGATTTTGTATACTTGTAGGAATTGCTGAAGCGCCTTTTCCGTTGGAACTCCTGAGGCTTTCTTCAGAGCGCGCTTTAACGTATCTACAAATCTTTCTGCGAGTCCATTGGATCTCGGATGATACGGCGGCGTCGTTATGTGATTAATTTGATATAACTCACAAAATTCCTTAAAATCGTCAGAAGTGAATTGTGTACCATTGTCACTCACAATACACTCTGGCACACCGAACCGTGCAAATAGTTCATGCAAAAAAGTTGTTGTGGTATTGGACGTAGGCTTTTTGCAGCGTAGTACTTCCGGCCATTTTGTAAAGCTATCTACCACTATTAAGTAGTAATAATCTTCTACTGGACCAGCGAAATCAATGTGTAATCTTTCCCACGGATGATCCGTCTTTGGCCATGGTTTGTGTACTATAGGTGGTGCCTTAGCTGCTAACGCACACCCTTTACATCGATGAACCATGTTTTCGATATCCACATCCATTCCTTTCCAATATACAAAGCTTCGCATTTTTGTTCTATTAATCCCCGGGTGACCCATATGAAAGTCCCGTAGGATTCTTTTCTGCAACTTTTTTGGTACTACTACACTCTCACCATATAATAAAATTCCGTCACAAATTGAATAGATCTCCTGAACTTTTTGGTCATTTGCTACCATTTTACTTTTTATTCCTAAAATGAAATCATCGCTTTCAGATTCTTTTTTGATTTCCTTTGATGTAACCGGTAGCTCTCTTACAATGTTGTTTACCATGCTTTTCACCTCATAATCTGCTCTGATATTTGCAATAATTGTTTCTTCGAATCCTTCATCTTTATTCGGTACGAGTCTTGATAAGGTATCCGCATGAATTATATTTTTGGATGATAGGTGCTTTATGTGGAAATCATAATTGAGAAGAATGGTTCCCCATCTTAACAGTCGATTTGCCGTGTAAACGGGTAACCCTTTCTTTGACCCAAAAATAGTGATCAGAGGTTTATGGTCCGTTTCTAACCTGAAATGTCTGCCGTAGATGTATCTATGAAATTTTGTTATGGCAAAAATGATGCTCAGCGCCTCCTTTTCAATCTGTGAATAACTTCGCTCTCCTGGGAGTAATGCCCTCGAAGCATGCGCAATCGGTTTTCTAGAACCATCTGGCATTATGTGTTGAATACATGCTCCTACCCCGTATGAACTAGCATCACTTGCCACTACAATATCCAGTTTAGGATTGTAATGGGTTAAAAAGAGGTCGGACGTAAGCATTTTCTTAATTTCATCAAAGGCTTTTTGACATTCTACCGTCCATTCCCATGCCTTGTCTTTTTTCAGTAGTTCATTCAACAGAGCTCTTAGATTGTACATTCCTTTAATGAACGCTTGATAATAGTTCGCGAGCCCCAGAAAACTCTGTAGTGTCGCCACGTTAGTGGGCGTCGGCATGTTTCTAATCGCAATGGACCTTTCCGGATCTGGAAATCTGCCATTTTTGTTGATTATGTGACCTAAATATTTAATTTCCTCCAAACCAAATTCACACTTTGATTCTTTGACTTTAAATCCAAAGTCCTGAATCTTTTTAAATACTTGATTGAGGTGCTCTCGATGTTCGTCGACATTTGCACTCC
Source organism: Acanthosepion esculentum (assembly GCA_964036315.1). NCBI lineage: Eukaryota > Metazoa > Mollusca > Cephalopoda > Sepiida > Sepiidae > Acanthosepion > Acanthosepion esculentum. Next base: position 11,346,642 of record OZ038519.1, on the reverse strand, counting down.
TTACTATAATATCATCTAAGTAGGCACACGCAAAGTCTAAGTAATTCAACATGACGTCCATGGCTTGTTGAAAAATGGCTGGTGCCACTTTAATACCAAAAGGAAGCCTGTTGTACTTGAATAAACCCCTATGCGTGTTTATCCCTAGTAACTTCGAACATTCTTCTTCGACGGGAATTTGGAGATAGGCATCGGATAAGTCGATTTTTGAAAAAATCACTCCGCCATTTAGCTTGTTAAAAATCTCCTCAGGACTCGGTAACGGGTAATGGTAGTCCTTAATTACAGAGTTCAACCCTGTCGAAAAATCAACGCAGACTCTGATTTGGTTTGATTTCTTTTTTATGCACACAATCGGCGCAGCCCATGAATTAGATTCTACTTTTGAAATAATTCCCATTTTTTCCAACCTATCAAGTTCTTCGTTAACTTTCTCTACACTTGCGAAAGGTACGTTACGTTTCTTTTTAAATATAGGCATAGTATTTTCTTTTAATTCAAATTTAGCTTCAAACTTGTTACATCTTCCAAGACCAGGTGTAAAGGTTTCCGGAAACTTTTTCTTTAATTCATCTTTAATGTCCTGTCTTGATTGCGTATTACTTTCTACTTTTCTGCAGAATGAGTTTAACGGTTTATCCCACAATTCGAATGTTTCAATAAAATCTGTACCCAACAAGTTTTCTCCATTTCTCAGAATGAAAACTTTTATTTTTTTAACGATCCCATTCAATTTCATTGGAAGTACAACCTCGCCTTCGAAGTTAATTTGCTTTCCAGTTACCGTTCGAGCGAGTTTCGTTGACTTCATTATTGTAGGCCTTTTTAAAATTTTCCATGTTTTATCGTTCATTATTGTTAAATCTGACCCCGAATCGAGTTGAAATTTGATATTCTTTTTGAATATTTCAGTCGTCACATATTTCCTCAAATCTCTATCTAATTTGATATTCGAATTTGTTTGTCTAATTCGGCTCTTGAATTTTTTCGTTTTACAACAAGATCCTTTGTGACTATTCTTTTGGCACACGAAACATTTCTTATTTCTATATGGGCAATTTATCTCCCAATGTCTTTCATTACAACGTCTGCAATTATATGGTGGGACCTTTTTATTTTCGTTCTTTTTATTTTCTTGTCTATTATTAAAATACGCTGAATTTTTTCTCCAATTTTTCTCTAATGGGTACTTTGACTGCTTTTTTATTTTTTTAATATAAGCAATACCAGCTTCTTCGATTTTTTGCGACTCTTCTTTTAAACTTACGGCCCGTTGACACTCCTCTGCTAACTTTTGCAGGGTAAGGCCTTGTTCAGATTCGAGTTTAGACAAAACTCTACGTCTTATTTCGGCACTCTTACTGGATACCAGTCCTTGAGCAAAAATTAAGCACTTGAATTCTTCAACCGTAATCTCTGCCAATCTGAAATTGTCACAATGTCTATTCACTATAGATGCATATGTTAAGTAAGCCTGATCGTCGGATTTAGAGACATTCATGCATAACCATCGCTTATGCCAAAGCGACATATTTGCTCCAAACAGCTCTTTTAGCAATTTCACTGTTTCCGAGAATTCCAATTCAGTTGTTTTTCTCGGTAGAATAAAATCTACAAATTTGCTATGTACCTAGCTTTCTTAGTAATAGACTGACTTTTCTTGAATTCGACCAGTTTTCACAGTCTGTGTAGAAAATATCTTCATATCGTTTAAAGTACGCTTCAAACGTTTTTTCTTCGTCTGGCACATAGTTGAAAGTTTCCAGCGAATTAATTATGGTGTTATTATAGTATGAAGAATTTCCCTCATTTGCCTGATAGTTGTTTAATTTCTCCAGTATTAACTTTTGAATTTCCAAAAGTCTTTCCTCTTGACGTTCTTGATATTTTTGCATTGCTATCAGTTGTTCTTGCTGTGCTATCTGTTGGGATTTGAATAATTCAGATATGACTTTGGATAGTTCATCCATCTTTAGCTGATAGTGTTCATGCAACAAGGAATATACTTTTAATTTGTGTATCCACGAATATCATATAAGCTGACCAAAAAAATCGAAACAACGTACGACTTTTATATTTTATGTCTTGCTTTTACATTCACGCCCGTGCTAATCAACTTTGGTATTTTTTTTTTCGTGAACAGAGAGCGTCGGACTTTTTTTTTCGTTTTCGACTTCTGTTCGCGTATTTCAATGACAACGTCTGATTTTCTTATCAGAGGTAATTCGTCACTATATTGTTGAACAAATAATTTTAAAAAAATAATTTTTTAAAGTTTGTTACCTTTCAAAGTCGACACGGTGTATTTGTGCTCCTTTTCATCCATGCATGTTTTTGTAGTCGGCCAATTTTTCTTTTTAGAGGGTGTCTCGTTGTAGATAATTTTTTAATTTAAAATTACCGTTATTCGTTTACGACACCTTTCAATTTTTCTGAGTGAACGTTCCTTTATGCTTAGTCGTCTTTTAACGAGTTTTACATATCCAGAAGTTCAGAATCCTTCGTCGTTACGTTAACGTTGGACTTTGAATTAATAGTTTTTTTTTTTTCAACCTGGGTTCTTCAATGACTTGTCCCAATTGTTGAACACTCTCACTATTAATTCTTTCTTCTTTCCGTATGGTTCGTTCTACTTCTTTGCCATTGTTGAAACTTGGCGTATGGTTCGTTCTACTTTGTGGCCATTGTTGAAACTTGACGTATGGTTCGTTCTACTTCGTCGCCATTGTTGAGTCTTGTCTCAATGTTGAATCTCGCCTAATGCATGGAATAATAATGCAACACAAAATGTACTTAGAACAAGAATGTATTATAACAAGAAGGTGTACACAATAAGTACATATAGTATTTCTGTATATTTCTGGGAAGACGTTCCTGGAGAATGTGTTGACTAGTCGCAGTCGATCAGAGTCTCTAGTTGGATCTCGTGATTCTATTTATATAGTTGGTAGTCACCTATGCAGATTAGGTGGATCCTACCACAACACTAACGAACGCTCCTCTGTGGCCCAATCGGTTAAGGCACCTCATGCTATATGACGGTACCGTATAGGATACAGGTTCGATTCCTGTCGGAGGACGCATATTTTCTATGAAAATTTCTCGGGCATTCAAACCGGTAAATGTTGTTAATACTGTTTATTATAAACAGAGCATTTACTTAAATATTTGTATCTATAAAAAGAACGTATAAACATAAAAAATGTCTTTAAATATATATATATATATATATATATATATATATATATATATATATACATATATATATATATATATATATATATAAAATAAATTGCAATGCATTACTTGCCTCATTTGATTGTAATACATGGGAAAATATTCGTGAATATGAAAGGATTATGCTAAAAATAACCAGACATAAGTGCTTGTAAATAATCAGACAAGTCTGGAAGAGAATTTGATGTTTAGACACACACACACACACACACACACACATATATATATATATATATATATATATATATATATATATATATATATATATATGGGCCACGTAATGGCTTTTTAATTTAGAATTGAGTTTACCAACCGAGTTGCACGCTTTATATGCTGGTATTTTGTTCACGATGAAAACAACCTTTTTTTCCACCTACCTCAGCCTCCCACCCATGGTGTGGGCTACGTAATGGCCTCCTAACTTAGAATTGATTTTCTTGTCTTTTTCAACTGCCTGACGATTGTATGACCGCCGACAATTAAACTGCGCGTCCACATGAAACTGCAAGTTGACAAACACAGTGAAATAAAACAAGTATCCTTTATATATTTTATTTTCTCTATGTGTGTGTGTGTGTGTGTGTGTGTGTGTGTGTGTGTGTGTGTGTGTGTGTGTGTGTGTGTGTGTGTGTGTGTAGTAAAACCTCGATTTAACGTTACTTGATTTAAGGAACCAATTGTGGATCGCACTGGCCATAACCAATCGACTTTGATTTTTACTGAACCTTTAAATAAATGTTACAACAAATTCCGTCTTAATTAACTAAGAACACATTAAACCTGCGATAGTTATAAAGCTGGAAAAGGAAAATTCTTACCGATTTCAAATATTTTTATAGACATTTTTCACTGTCAATAACAATTACTGCTTGGCAACAGTTTCTGTGTGTTTGCGTGTGCGTGCTTACGTGCGTGTGTATGTGTATGTGTGTGTGAGAGAGAGAGAGAGAAGGTGAGCAAGACACTCATCTCAATGTTTAGGGCTATTTAATGCGTAGCCAAGCTCGCTTGACTTGTAAACGACTGCACTCAATGAACCTCGGGTGAATGTACAGAAAAAAAGTTGCAAGGACGATTCTAGAACGTGCTTAATCTCTTCGTTCATTTTGTCGGATTTTAGGAGTACACTCTTTCCACCAATTAATTCTTTAAATCGAGGTTTTATTTTATATATGAGACAAATCCATGTAATCTCTTCTCATTTATATCAATATTTTTGTTGACAATACAACAGCACCCGGCCATTCCAACTGCAATTAAAATGCTATTAAAAGATCTGGATGCTCATTACATTAAAAAAATGGCAACTGACTATCAATAAAATTTGTTTCAATCCAATTGTCTTTTCGAACGACTCCTGGAGAGGATTTTACACAACTGTTACTTCTTACGTCCTGCATGGAATGACCGTCAATCGAGATCAAGATCGAGAGAAGCGTGCTCATTAACAACTCCGACCAGATGAGGTCTTATGCACATTATTTACATTATTCAGACTTCTGGAATGGCGAACTGAACCCTACATGGCACAGTGGATAAAGGCGTTGGTTAGATCCAGTGACAGGACCCAAAGAGTGTGAGTTCAATACCCGGTTAAGGCAGTGCAGAACTTTCAGAGGGAAAAATTAACAGGAGGTAACTGATAACTGACATCCATTAAACATGGCGCGTGGGACTAGAACAGTCTACACCAGTGAGCGAAATAAAGGGCTCAGTTCGACATTCCAACCACCTGAAGAAGGCCGGAGCGTACAACGGCCGAAACGTTGTAATAAATATGGCGACAAAGATGAGGACAATAGTCCGAATAATGTAAATAATGAACTCCGACCAGAGTTTTACGTGCCGGAGCCCTGTTAGGTGACAATAAAGTCCCGTGGTCATAGGTTGTTTGTTGGAATTTTTCCCTCCTAGGCAGATGGCCATACCGATCTGACCAGTGATTCTCAACTGCTGTGCCTCTTAAGTGAACCGCGAAATACAGCGTGAGATGGATAAATTGTCGTCTAAATGACGCTAAAAATGAAAATAACACTGACATCTTATTTTAACAGATATATTTACCAAAATTACGCAAAAATATCTTGAAATAGTAAAGAGTAAATTTATTCAGTATAATCGCCATTGACTTCAACCACGGTCTCTAGACGACTTCAGAATCTCCTGCAACTCTTCTGGACGGTCGCCTTGCTTAAGTTGCTGCCATAATCCTTGCCTTCAGTTCATCTTTGGTGTTACAGAAAGTTTTTTTTTTTTGGTCTCTCGCTCAACTGCGCACTACGCATAATAATCAAAAGGGTTGTAGTCTGGGGAGATAGGTGGCCAGATGTAAAGGATGATGCCGTCACAGAAATTGTCTGACAGCCATGACAGGGTTCTTCTGCTTAGGTGTGGCATGGTGCAGAGTCCTGTTGCCAGACATAATGTCTTCCAGCAGCCACTCTTGACCCAGGGTAGCACTACCTCCTCAGCCCTTAATGTAGACCTCTGTGTTGAGTCTGTGGCCCTGTGGGAAGATGAATGAAGGCATAACGTCGCCATCAGTCGTGATCACTCCAAACACCTTCACAATCATCATTAGACTCAACCAACTCTGCACTGTCTTCGGATTGACACCCATACACTCTGAAATGTTCGTATTGCAGCTTACGGTGCGAATGCCAAGAAGTACAGCATGCCGTTTTCAAATTTCTGGTGGAGTGAATTGTGTCATGATCCTCTTTTTCTCACAGACGGTACCCAACTGACCCTACTATTCTGTGTAGTAGACAAAATAAAAAACAAACAACGCGCATGCGTGAAATTTTTAATATAAAATGGCGACAATTTACCCATCGGTATTGTCACGGCGTATATATGTGTGTGTGTGTGTGTAAATAGGAATAATACAGCGTTTCTATTTGAATAAATGAGTATTAAACTTCTTTTTTAAAAATAAAGTGCACTAATAGTTGAATAGAAACATTGAAATAAAGTACGTTTTTGTGTTTGTATTTTAAAAAAAAATCTATGGTTTTATTTCATAACATTTAAATGTATACCCTTAAAATCTTTGCTAAGTGTGCCGTGATATTTTCCTTCCCTCTTTTTAGGTGTGCCTTTGCTGACCATATTTTTATTGTTTCGAGGCGTCTTTTTCCTTCAGTCATAGATTTCTATCGGTTTCATTCTTAAGATCAAATGGAAAAGCACAACATGTAAACGGTCAATAATTGAATATTCTTAGAAATAGAAGATAATTGAGAAATTCAAAATTCAATAAAAAAATTTAAAAAAAACAGTCAGTTTTTGTCTACAATTCTATCATAATTAAGTAACTTTGGAAATAATAAACACAAAGACTCCATCTTTCGAAAACTCAAATGATTATCATGGAAATCAAGAAAGACGCTCTTGGAAACTGATTTTTTAAGAAATTACGAGAATACGGCTTTTAAACACAATCTTTATTCAAGAGGCTCTATGATTTTAGAAGCTTTGAAAAGAATTAAAAATACGGAAATGAAACGAAGAAAATACAAGGAAATTAAGTTTAATCTGAAATACAAAAGATTGTATTAATGAGTACTGCTCAAATGGACTTATAAAAATTGCGGAAAAAATAATTTATTTTAGGTGAAATATTTGGCAAATAATTAGATTAAACAGAAAATCAAAAGAAATAATAACAACAACAACATCAACAATAATAATAATGTTAATCATTAGATTAAAATTGAAAAATAATTATTTTGAACTCCACTTTGTTAGGACTTACATGAAATCCACTTGGGGAAGAAGAAAAGTTAAAATAAAAACAACAAGCATAAATCTCTACACTTGCATTGCTAAAGTTCCTCAAGGAACGAAACACGTTGGCATAAAAGGTTTTCCTGGTTTTTCTTACTAACACACACACACACCCACACACACACACACACACACACACACACACACTAATATATATATATATATATATATATATATATATATATATATATATATATATATATATAGGAACACGACTAATTCGGTATACGTAATGTTTAAAATTAATTTTAGAAAATGAAAAAGCTTTTTTCAAGCTTTCATTTTAGCTTTAATTGAAAATTAAATGATTTAAAATTTATTATTTCCAGTAAGCAAAATACTCTGTATTATAAATTATATTGATCGGAATCGATTTTGTTTTAGTAAAATCGATCAAATCAGCCCTTTTTGACAGATTTGTAAAGACAATTCTCGGATTTAAAAATCTTGCAAAACTAAAATATATATTTCTGAAACGTTATTTGTGGAAAATTAGAAAATTTAAAGTTAAATTGATCTGATTTGAAACAAATATTACTTAACTACAGGGTCTTTTTTTTTTTAAGTCTTAATCGTTTTATTGACAGTCTATCGACAGCTGAACCTGTTCATAGTTGAGTATGGTGGATCAGATGATAAAGTTTTTTCGCCGTAAGGGGGAATAGCCCTTAACTCACGTGACCTTTTATTGCTAGTTCTATCGGTTTGTACATCCATACTTCAGAAATTCTGCACATAATCACACATACAAAAACAAATCGAAATTCTTTTAAAAATATTCAGGGTCGTCAGATTGTAATAAGCTTTACAATATGTAATTAGTAAATATAGTTTTACTTAATAACAAAATTTCCTAAGAATTATCGCTTTTTAAAAGATTTAAAGAGTTTATAAATTATTCAATTTAAAATTGTAAAAAAATGAAAAACAAATCTTGTAAAAATTCATTTTTTTGTCTGAAAAAAAACAAAAAACTTTTCTTCCGACAATATTGTCTTCAATATATATTATTCATAAAAGCAATTAAAAAATTTGTAGTTAAATAATGCCAGCGTTTTATTGCGTTTTTTATTTTTCGATTCAGAACAGATTTTCGGTAAGACCTGGTCCGATTTTTCAAAAAAATCCAGTGATTTAAATTCTTCAAAGAATTCTGCTTTTAACTAATATAGTCACTAAAAATTATCTCGTTGAATTTCTCAAGTTTTCATAAAATTAAGTAAAGGGCTGAAACACATGTAAAATATATATTTTTTTTTTGGCTAAGAATTTTCATAACATATTGAAAAAATAATTTCAATTATTTGTGAATACACCCTGAAAATTTCATTCAAATCCGACATTTATTTGATTTTTGCAATAATTTCCAAATCAATGGGTTTTTCACCCGAAAAAAAAGAAAAGGCGCAAGAACGCTCATCGTAAATATTAAATCGACCGCTTCCGTATAAAAAATGTATTTTTATCATAATTTCGAATGTGCTAGAAAGGATTAAAAAATTTTTAAAAATAATAATATAAAATGCTTTGGTCTTTCCTCTTAATAACAACATAAACATTTTGACGATAAAACTTTGACTTTATTAAGTCTGGGGCCTTTTTTCATCATGCTATGCTGTTTTTTCAGCGAACAAGTATGGGTTCCTAATTTATCAAGTTTGACTTTTGTTAAAGCTTTGCCAGAGATTGAGACGAAGATTTAATAAATGTGAAACATGTTAGATTGATATACGTTTCCTATTTGTTCCTTATTTTACCATGTATATATATATATATATATATATATATATATATATATATATATATATATATATTATAAGCTGTTACATTGGAAAATGTTTGTTTTGATGTCTAATTGGACATATCAAGTTTTTAAAATTGGTGGTAATAAACGATTTTATTTAAAAATACAATTTGTGAAACATCACTACTTTTTACATTTTTTAAAATTTTCCATAAAAGGTAAAGAAACAAATATATTAAAAAAAAATTTGCATAAAAGGAAATGAAAGAAAAAAGCAGATTAAAGTAAAAAGAAAAAGAATAAGAAATCAATAAAAAGAGAAAAGAAAAAAGGTATAAGAAATCAACCCTACTACAGAGAGAAGAAAAAGAAGAGAAGGAGAGAAGTATATCCATATTTTACAGATACAAAGGAAAAGAAAAGAGAAGAAAATAAGACACGAGTTGTTGATACCAATTTAGCCAATGAAGACACGTTGAAATGGAGAATTCAAAATTAAACGGAAATATAACGCGGCAAAATAGAACATATTTTAGATACAATGTAGCATTTCAAACCTTATGGCATTTTGAATTAAATTATTATTTAAACAAATTTAAACATAGTACGTAAATAAAAGATACTTTAAGAAGAAAAACCATATACAAACAAAACAACTACTTAACTATACCAACCTTATAAATTAGAATACAAAGTAAATTTTAAAATATTTATATGACTTTTATATATTTATTTAAAATTAAAAACTATTATCAAACAACATCACTAGTAAAATAATTCACGGCTAAACTTACTACCAGTAATTTACGAATACAAACCAATTCAATACCTTAATCTAGAATATACCACTAAGGATGACATTAAAATGTTTATATAAAAGTAATATAACATAAGAGGAGTGATTATTGAGTTATAAAGTTTAGCAAGATTGTAAGGTTACTTCCTTAATATGCCTGCAATTTACCGTAGTTTCATATATCTGATTTAATAATTGTTCGTTATTCAAGAGTTTAATTATCTTCATTTTCTCCTGTAGACAAAGGAAACATGGTTCTGTCACGGATCTGCAGATTCTAGCTTGTTTGAGAATTTTCCATTTAACTTTAGGTGTTTTGTTTTCCTCTTTCAATTTCCAAAAATATTCAGAAAGTGAAGTCATATTTCGTTTGCCAGCTTTAGTAAAGAATAAGAGATGATTATATAAACGCATTTTAAAAGTATTCATTGTGCTACCAATATATATTTTGACAATCCTGAGATTTTCAATTGATGAAATAGAACACATATACACAGGGGATATCGTTAGATATCCCCTGTGTATATGTGTTTGTTAGATAAAGGACATTGGTCCGGATTCCTACAATTCCAGATTTTAACCATTGGCTTCGGGGTGGGGCACGATCGTTGTCTTCTGCTTAAATGATCAATGTCCATCTTTTCATATTTGTGTTTGTAAATGCACAGCGCATAGCATAGGAAAAGATTAAATAGACCAGGGCTTTCATTTCCTCTTTGTACTCCGGATGAGGTTTGTAATGTTTCTGTATTGGGGTCCTTGCCAGACGTGCAAGATTTTGTAAACTGAAAACATTATTCTATTAGATCGATGCATTCAATAGGTTCGGAGCTTGAAAGGCAGTTTCTAATAGGTAAGTTGAGGAGGTCTCTATTGATGTGCTCATATGCTGTTCTGGGGTAGTCAGCACTCGGTCGCATCCGAGCATCGGGATCGTCAGCCTCTCTCCTCATTCCCTTTCTTCTCTCTGATGACATTGGCGGAGATGACTGTGAAAACCCAGCCTACTCGGAAGTCACAGAGGAGTGGGGTGGTGGACGCGGCTGGGAGAGTCGAGAACTTCTGACAGTACGTCGCAGGTCCTCTTATGTTGACGGCTGGACTCGAAAATCTTGGCCTCCACCCCCATCGGATGATCCTTCGCCGGGAAGGCCGATTTGCAACAACGGTTTCACAAGTCTCAGAGTCGATATTGGTCTGTGACAGGAATGTTTTCAATTGATCCTTGAAGCGTCGTTTTGGGCCTCCACGTAGCCTCTTGCCGCTGGCGAATTCACAAACAGGACGTTACGTGGGAGTCGAGTGTGACGCATTCTGGAAAAGTGACGCACCCAGCGGAGGCGATGTTTAAGGATGGTAGTCTCAATGCCGGGGAGAGACTACCAAGAGTGTATTGAAAAGTTGTTAGAGGCGCATGAGAATATCGGATACCGAATGTCACTCAAAATTTACTTTCTCCACCCCCACATTTAAATTCTTCCCTTTGAACTTCATTGCAGTGAGTGATAAGTATGGAAAAAGGTTCCACTTATATATTCTTTCTTGGATCATGGCTCTCCATCTTCCTCTATCCCTTGCAGCGCTCAACAAGTTCCTTCCCTCTGCTTCTTCCCACAAACCACGTTCTGTCATTCACTTGCTTAAAGCCGGTAGGTATGTCATGCGTTGTTTTCCCTTCTTTCTTTACCTCTATTCGACCCGTGTGTATCAGATTCTCCAGGTCCTCCCTCCTCATGTGTCCCAGGAACTTCAGCTGCTTCTTCCTGATGTTAAGTATAAGCCTCCTCCTTGTTTGCAACCTCTTTAAGACCTCATCGTTGCTCACGGGCTCGGTCCATGATATCCTTAGCATCCTTCTGTAGAACCACATCTCCGTCGCTCCAGACTCTTCTTCATCCTTGAGGAAATCGTCCAACATTCGCTGCCGTAAAGAAGGACAGATGTCACGTAACAGCTCAGTAATTCTTTTCTTCGTTACCAAAGAAGTCCTCTTGTCTCGCGATATTCTGCCCAGTTTTTAAAATGCGTCCTTGGCCATCCCAATATGTCTACGGATCTCAGTGTCACATTTACCGTCCTCTGTCAGAATGTTTCTCAGATATTTAAACTTCCGAGTCTGCTTCATTCTAGTCTTCCCGACCTGCAAATCGCATTTCAGGCTCATTCTTTTTACTGATGACCATGCATTCTGTTTTCTTGTAGTTTATGCTTAGTCCCTTCTTCACACTCTCCGTCGCTACCTTCTGTAGGAGATTTTGTAATTTCTTTTCCATGTCTGCTATCAGTACTGTGTCATCTACGTATCTTATGTTGTCAAGATTGTGGCCACCAATGCTAATTCACGGTAGGGTTTCCAATTCTTTCCGAATTGCCGCACGAAGATGGAAAGAAACTACGAAGGCAAGTGGGACCCCAGCATGATGGGAGACTTCACCTGGGTGCTTTTTCGCGACATACTGGATGCAAAATATCCGAGATCGTCCCAAAAGACGTACTTCTGACTGTTGGCTGTATAATAAAAATGCGATATGTGAAAGCAAAAGACGAAAGGTGATAGAGTTCAGAAATTTAAATTCTTCTTCTTTTATGTGCCGTGTCAAGGCCCTCCACCTTTTCCTGTCCGTTGTAGCTTTTAATAAGTGTTGTCTTTTTGCTGTTTCCCCCAAACCTTGTTCTACCATCCATTTGCGCAAGCTGATCAAGTATGTTACGTGCTGCTTTCCTCTTTCCCTCAATCTGTCCTGTGAGTATCAGATTTTCCAAGCCCTCTTTCCTCATTACGTGAAATTTCAACTATCTCTTCCTGATGTTAAGTACAAGTTTCCTTTTTGTTTCTATTCTCTTCAAAACTTCGTTGTTGCTTTCATGTTGGGCCCAAGGTATCCTTAGCATCTTTCTGTAGAATCACATTTATGTTGCTTCCAGTCTCTTCTTCATCTGTGAGGAGATTGTCCAGCATTCACTGCCATATAGGAGGAATGATATTACATAACAGTACAGTACTCTTTTCTTTGTTTGTCTTGCTTCAAGTCTCTTCTTCATCTGTGTGGAGATTGTCCAGCATTCACTGCCATATAGGAGGAATGATATTACATAACAGTTCAGTACTCTTTTCTTTGTTTGTCTTGCTTCAAGTTTCTTCTTCATCTGTGAGGACATTGCCAGCATTCACTGCCATATAGGAGGACTGATATTACATAACAGTTCAGTACACTTTTCTTTGTTTCTCTTGCTTCAAGTTTCTTCTTCATCTGTGAGGAGATTGCCAGCATTCACTGCCATATAGGAGGACTGATATTGCATAACAGTTCAGTACACTTTTCTTTGTTTCTCTTGCTTCAAGTCTCCTGTTCATCTGTGAGGTGACTGTCCAGCATTCACTGCCATATAGGAGGACTGATATTACATAACAGTCCAGTACTCTTTTCTTTGTTTCCAACGGATTTTTTCTGTCTCTTACATGCAATTTGAATTCACCACATGAAAATTAGTAAAAAAAAAAAAAAAAACTGTTCACATGCTTGACTCAGAGGGAAAAAAACATTTTTTACACTAGTTTGCAAAATGTATTTTTATTTTCTATAATGAATTTTACGGTTGGCGTTAATGGGTTAAAGCCAACTTTGTGCCCCATTTGGTCTTCGTGGTTGGGACGGGTATAAAAAGTCTGATTTGGAAAGAAGTAACTGCTCCCCACCAGCCACAAGATTTTACTCCGGGGCTATCACGCTGGCGCCAGGGTAATCATGATTTTTATAGAACTGACATGCCCTCGAAATATTTACCACACCCTAGAACTTATTTAATGATTACCTATTAAGGAATAGTTTTTCAACTTTCTCTTTTCGCCACAGACAAGTTTGCCTCAATTGTGATAGCAATGGGCTAGGAAGGATACATTCTTCAATCTATTCTTTGTTTAATGTTATTTTGCATTTTTATCCATTTCAGTTTTTGTTCTTTATTTAGTAACTGAATTCTTGTTTCTCTCTCTCTCTCACTCACTCTTTGCGCATAAGCCCGCGTCTGTGTGCGTGTGTATATGAATGTGTGTGTTTATGTGTGTGTTTGCTGCTACAAACTGCTCCAGTTCCGTATCACAAAAAGCCGTTTTTGGTGTCCAATATTCAATGACATTGCAGTGTAAATGTCAGCTCTTTGTAATGTAAAAGTTGACAGTTGAGATTTAGTCAGCATCACATTTATGTTCAATTATCTTCAAGATCAAATATCAAAATTCGTTGTTCGTAAAACGACGTCAATTTAAGGTTGCCAACCGTTAGTATCATTTCGTATAAATGTCGACGTGAACGATCACAATAGACTTGTTATTCATGTCAATGGCAGATATCACATTCTAATCTAATGATTACATGCTAGTATCAGTTCCCAAAGAGAATTAAGGCGATGCTCGGTAACAAGTGGTAATTGATATAACTTTGTTTTAGCGTATAACACTGTGTAACGAAATGTTTACTTTTGTGTCTTTAGTCAGTAAGAGTTAAATCCGAATTGCTTCCGTTTAGAAAGCAAAGGGAATGGATATTATCCTCTTCAGCTTTTGTGAATTGGACGGAGAGGAAAAGAAAGGAATGAAATTCGCAATCTCACGAATTTGGAGAGGAAAAAACTGACCATACATGCAGTTGTTTCTTCTGCATGGTGGACCGTTCCAAACGTCGAGCTGGCAAGAATGCGCCTGGTATCAGAGCTTTTGTCATCCATTGTACCAGTGTCCCATTGCCCTGAACTCACCGTACCCACTCTTCCAAAGAGAAATAGAGAGAAATCAGTCATCTTCAGAAGAGAAGAGTAATTTAGAAGATGATGAAGTCATTGACACAGATGACAGAGGCACACCCGAGGAGAGAAACGCATACAACCCCAACCGAAAAGACCCCAACGACCTGGTCAAAGAAATTGGTTTCACAACGTCCGATGCCGAGATTTTGACCTCGACACTCAAACAGTGGAATTTGTGAGATGAAAGTCAATAGGTCAGAGAAAGTGTGTTTTTCAAGCTTTTTCGCCAGTCAAGATGAGTTTTGCTTCTGCCACAATGTGACTGGTCTTTTTGAGGTGACTGGAATCACATGTAACCCCGGCAAGTGGCGCCTCTTCATAGACAGCTCCCACAGGAGCCTAAAAGCCGTGCTGCTTCATAACAGGTACATGTATCCATCTTTTCCCCTGGCTCAATCAGTGCGGCTCAAAGAGGAATGCAGTACAGTCAAGATCTTGCTAGATGCCTTGAAATATGAAGAGTAAGTTTAGGCGGTTATCGGAGACTTCAAAATGGTGACCTTCCTGATTGTTCCCCAAGCCGGCTTTACTAAATTTCCGTGTCATCTTTGCCTTTGGGACAGCAGGGAGACCGCGGCACTCTGTGAAAGGCGGGACTGGCCTCGTCGAACCGAGTTCAATGTGCGTAGGAACAACGTCAAATGGAAGCCACTGTTGGAGCCCCAGAAAGTATTGTTTCTTCCACTGCACTTAAATGTAGGCCTTATGAAAGAAACTGTCTGCTCTAGATAAGCTGTTTGCAGCCTTCAGGTACCTGAAGGACTTCTTCCCTCAGATGTCTGCAGCAAAAGTCAAAGCTGATGTCTTCGTCTGACCACAAATAAAAAAGGTTCTCGAGTGAAACGAATTCCGCAAGACGCGGAAAGCAGATTGGAACAGCTTTTGTCGCAGTGGTTCGGGACTTTCTGGAAAATCACAAGTCCATAGACTTACGCTCATCTTGATAAATTCCAGGAGAACATGGGACGTATTCAAAGGAGTAAGGCGAACGCTTTCACCAGAATCCACTGGATTTTGAACATCGCTACCAAGGGTTTTATAACAAAAACATTTCGGGAGACTATATTTGGGGGCCGATTTGTGAAAGTAATTTACAGTATAAGTGTAAATTGCGAAAAACTAAATTCCTTTAGTCGCACTTTCGTAATCCTAGAATAAATAAATGCTACTTTTGAATAGTATGTCCTTTTGTGAACGAGAATGTTCTCATTCGCCAGTTTTCCCAATGGGAATAGGTCAATTTCAGAAATATTATCTTGGTATCAAAAGCAAAATTCGAAGGAAACAGTAGCCATTTTTCATACTTTCTAGGCGTAAGCAGATGAGAAATAACAGTTGGTGCCCAAGGACAAAAATCGCGTGACACAGTGCAAATGAATTCCCATTGGCGGGAATTGTTTTTAATTTCCATGTCTAATACATCGAACCGTGCTCCAAACCGAATCTGTTAAAAATAAGCATAATTCAATAGGATCTTCGCGGAATCGCCAACCGCGAGGACAACACTTCTGATGGAATCACCAAATGTGAGGATCTTTTGGGAGTCAATACCTCCCTAAATCTCTTTTTTCGGCATGGATCAAAATCTCTCTACACTTTTTGACTATAAGTCAAAACCTCCTTAAAGCTCTCTTCAAGAATGGATAAAAAAAATCCCTAAACGTCTTTTAAGGTATAGGTCAAAACCTGCGTCAATATTTTTAGGAATCAAGCAAAATCTCCTTATTCTTTTTAGACATGGTCAACCTTCATAAATCTTTTTTTAAGCAGGGGTAAAACCTCTCTAATCCTCTTTTTAAGTATGACTCAAAACCTCTCTAAAATCTGCCTCATCTCCTGTTATTTATTAAGAGATGACTTGCGACAATGGCGTGTAACCGTTAAGCAAAAGCTTCTTAAACAACTTTTGAAGCATTGATTTAAACCTTTCCAAAATTCTTTTTAAGGATGGGTCAACCCCCAACCTTTTTTAGGTATGGGTCAAAATCTCTATACACTTTTTGACTATGAGTCAAAACCTCCTTAAAGATCTCTTGAAGCATAGATAAAATCATTCTTAAACGTCTTTTAAGGGAGAGGTCAAAACCTCCATCAAAATTTTTAGACATCGGCCAAAATGTCCTTATTCTTTTTAGACATGGATCAACACGCCATACTCTTTTTGGCACCAGTCAAAACCTCCTTAAACCTCTTTTGAGGCATGAAAAAAAATCTTTCTAAACCTCTTTTGAGGTATGGATAAACCTTCCAACCACTTTTTAGGTATGGGTCAAAACCTTCATGAATCATCTTTTTAAGCATGATTCAAAACCTCCCTAATATTTGCCTTACCTTTTGTTATTTTTCAAGAGATGCTTTGCAAGTCATGCAAAACCCCAAAGAAATAGGAAACGATACGCACTATTTGTTTCCAAATTTTAACGATTTAATTGCGCTGAAATAATCATTCAATAGTTTTAGTGCTTCCACCCCAAATCAATACCACACCCCAAATCAATGCCACACTCCAAATCAATACCACACCCCCAACATCAATACCACACCCCCAACATCAATACCACACCCCAAATCAATGCCACATCCCAAATCAATACCACACCCCAAATCAATACCACACCCCACTCAATGCCACACCCCAAATCAATACCACACCACAACTTTAATTAAACCATTAACTGTTTTAAATTTCATTATCATTTTTACACATTACACTCAAAGGACTTTCAGGTTTTCCAAACCTGGCAGCTATCTGCCACCAGTGGGCGATTTTAACTGTTGAGCTGGCGACACTGAACAGAAAATGGTGGGCGATTGGAAATTTTAGTGGACGATATAGGATTTTGAGTATTAAAAAGTATTTCAACGTGAGCTACTCGAAAAATATTCAACGGCGATATGCAAATAACATGTATATAAAAACAAAACAAGAGGTTAAATGGGTCGTAAATATCCCCGCAAACAACGAATATTTTGGTATTTTTTCTAATTTTGAGAAGTGACATTAACGTTCAAATAGTTATTCAGACGAAATAACATTTTTTGGATATAAATCAGATGAGGAACAAAGAACATACAAAAATATTCACTGGATTTTTGTTAGTTGCTATTCGTGTATATTCTTTTAAATTTTATAATTGTGAAGAAAAATCGTTCAAATATTTATCTCCATTAAACCTAACCATAAAACTAACCTTGACCATAAAACTAAATTATATATAGAAGTTAAGTATATTTTACCCGAAATTCCAAAAGTCTCCAAAATCCGAAGGTTTTTCAGGTGCTGGCATGATTTGCCACAAATGGAAAATTTCAGAAAGCACTGGTAAGGTTCCTAGGTTATGTATAGCTGTTGTAAATGATCTCATCTGCCCTGGGTGGGGGTTCCCCAGCTACGTAGCCTACGTTGGCGCCAGTTTTTTGTTAGCGATCGTAACAGCAACAGCTTTGTTTGTGTATTACTTACCAGGTGTTTCGTGCTCAGTAAAGATATTATTCAAAATGTCAAAAAGTCCTGCATTTTGTAAGTAGCGATCATGTATTTTTGCACACGTACAGAAAGTACAAAACATTATTTTTACGTGAAATCTTAATTTTCACCGCTTAAAAATCCGTGTGAGTATTACATGACTAGCGTCATTACCCGTAACTGAATGTACACAAAATTTGTTAAATTTTATATAAAACTACTTTCAAGGTATATGTTATTTATATAAAACTACCTTCAGCGTATATGTATAAGCTGTGTTATAAAATGTAAAGGGATATCATGTTTATGCTTGGGTTCCATTTCCAAGCTGACTCATTTTATAAATGCTATATAGAAATTAAATAGCCTCTATCCCAAAATCCGAAAAAATTTAAAAATCCGAAGCACTTTCGGTCCCAAGAATTTCAGATATAGTATCCTTAACCTGTATATAGCTTCCAATGACCAATTTTGTTTTAATCGGTATCACCCCTGTACAAGACAGTAAAACTACTAAGAAACAAGGGGTTACAGGGTGTGGAAGAATTAAGAACAGAAATTAATAATGAGCGGGAAGGGGGAAAAGTTAGTTGGGAAGTGTGGAAATGGAAGGGAGTTCCACAAGCGAGAAGTACGAGAAAAGAAACTGTAAGCATAGAATTTACGGTTACATCTCAACTGAAAGCTGATGAGATCTCGACGCCAGTCTAATGTTGCGCTTAAATTCATCAAGTCTAGGCAACATAGCGAAGAGCTCATCCGAACAATTATCATGAAATTATTTATGGAAAAGACAGAGAGGGGCAACCTTATAGCGGTGGGAAAGTGACTGAAGCCGAGCTGCCAGATCAGGACCAATAATATTGCTGATTCTTCTTTGGATTTTATCAAGGATCTCATGGTAATTAGCAGGGGCACCTGTACTTATGTGGCAGCAATATTTTAATCATGGACGAATAGTAGACTTATAGATATGTAAGATAGATTCTGGAGTGAAAAAATTGTATCGTACGATACAGTGAACCAACTTTCTTAGCGGCTGACCTGGCAATAGATTCAATATGTTCTTTCAACTTCATATCATTTACTTTCATTTCTTCTTGAATACGATTGTAGCAGCAGCAGCACCCGCCCGATAATTTATGTTATTTGTTTTCTTCCATTTTTACTACATTATAAAGCCAGTTTATGAACCAGTAACAGACCTATACACCCCCCCCCCAAAAAAAAACTTTTGAATATTTATTATACAGGTGGAAAATCTTCCCATGTGAAAGTGTGCGATTACGCAAAAAAGGTTAGGAAACTCAGCTCTAGTTAGAACAAAGGTCTTGCATTTCATTTCAAAAAGATGCTTTTTTGGTATATTATTATATTTCTAAAATCCATGATACAAGGTGATATTCGCTAGTAGAAATTTCATTAATTCCCGACAATTCTGAGAGTTCTTTCACGCTTCTGGTCTCACCAGGACTGACGGATCTGGGTCAGGTCATTCTGAGTCACTAAAATCCTCTAGGGGGGAAATTAATTATAATTTTGCTTGCCCTCCCCATATGCATAGTTTCATTTACCTCACCAAAGAAAATGGAATCGAAACAGCAGAAAAAGGAAAACACACACACACACACACACACACACACACACACACATAAAGGAAAAAAACTTACTTAAAAAACAAAAACAAAAACAAACAATATAGTATAATCTATTCTATAATACAGAACAATGTGACTATAGATCATGCAGCCAAAAAAGCGACACCTAGAGTTTAAAATGCATTTTAAAAACGAAACAACTTTTTTGAAACTTTTATTTTAGTTTTAATTCCAAGCTGATACATTAAATTTAATATTTCCAATAAGCATTATAATTTGATGCATTTGAAACCGAATTTAAATTGATTGGAATGATTTTTCAAATCGCTAAAATCGATCATATTGATAATTCTGTCAACACGACATAATTCTCTTCATTAAAAAAAATCTTTCAAAAATAAAATGTACTCTTCTGAAACTGAAGATTAACCGATTTAAAGTTTAATTAAGCTGGGTTAAAACAAATATTACTTTTAATTCAAAATATCGCAGAAAGGTATAACTGCGGTGGGAGTTTTGATGGGGCGTTGACATATTTTTTGATAATCTGTTTGCGAGATTGATATAAGGCCGAAATACTTGTAGTAAAATTAAATGACGAATACAACGTAAACGCCTTTTTAAATGTCTTTTTAAAACTTTTTTTTTTAAGGCAATTCACCTCAAGACAGGCGGGAGTGCCACTAGCACGCAAGAGGATTCAGAACCAAAGTAAAGAGGCGTTTTTGAGGAAAGGATGCAGAAGAGGACGGGGAACAAGCTCAAGGTATCAGATGTCGATTGACATTACACTTGAATATTTGAAGATTATAGTCATCACGGAAGCAAGTAAAGGGGAAGGGAGTTCCACAGACGGGAAGTTCGAGAAAAGAATCTGTTTCAGTAGAAGAAACGGTTACATGTAACCGTTTCGACAGTGAAAGGGTGGGACCGTGATGCCAGCCTGGAAGCTCGCTTAATTTCATGCAGTCTGGGAACCAGCAAAAGTAGCTCGTCGTAACAGATGCCGTGAAAATATTTGTAGAAGAGACACGTCTTTGAGAAAGTGACTATAGACTAGATGCCAGGTCAGGATCTATCACACTGGATATTCGTCTCTGGATTTTGTCGAGGACCTCGAGACTTACAGCGGGGGCACCAGCCAACCAGTTATCTTAAAAAAATTTTTATATATTAAACATTCGAATATTTTATTGACTTTTTGGTACTTTGCCTTTATCGACTTCCTTACGAAAACGTTTGTTGGGGAAATGTTAGAAAATTAGCAATAAATTTTAAATTTATTATAGTTACCGCTCTTATTTTGATAATGTCGTGTATGGACGTCCGTATTTACAAAATCCCTGCGCTTATACACACAAAAAAAATTGTTAAAATAATGGTGGGGGATGTCACTGAATACATTTCCATTCGTGATTAATAAATATAATTTTTATTTAATAATAATATCACCTAATCGCTACAAATTAATTAATCTTACGATTCAGAGGAAATATTCTGTAAGTGAGGGGGTCCTGTTAAAAAAAATAGATGATTTTTAAAATTTTCCGCGAACATTAAGCGCTACAAAAAATAATTTTTCGAAATTTCATAAAATTAAATAAGTGGGTTAACAAATGGGTGGATGAAATAAAGGGAGCGTACAACGGTTGAAATGTCGAGAATATAACAACAAAGATGAGGACAACAGTCCGAACAATGTCAATAGTGTAAATAACAAATATAAAAATCTCTTTAAAATCCTAGAAATGTTTCAAAGTCTATTAGTAAATTTATAGATTAATTAATTGGATTTTCTAAAAATAATGCTTACCTAAACGGTAAGCATTATTTTTAGAAAATCCAATGGAAACAGAATGAAAATATCATCTTATTTACACACGCTAGTCTGTGAGGTCAAAGGACACAGTAGAAAGATTGCTATTCTTCCTCGTTAAAAAAAAAAACATGGGAAAAAGTAAAATTAAAACCTAAAGAAGTACGGAAGATTAGCAGTGCAATAATCAAATATTTGTTATCTACGTTTAAAACTAAATGGTCTTTAACCTTATATAGCCAATAGTTTAAGAATATATATTTTTATTTTATACGTTTTCCTAAACTTAGTATAATGAATAATCTTAATTTTTATATTGACGGGAGTTATGAAATTAGATTAATAACATAATCCTCCTCTGTTATTGAATAACAATTAGTCAGAATTCTTTCCTTTTTTTGTATATCTATAACAAAAATACTCTAACAGTTGCAAATAAAATAAAATGAAATGAAATAAAATAAAATTCTTTTAAAAAATATTTACACTCGAAAATGACATTAAACTTTTCATTTTTTTAAATCTTCAAACATTTTATTTAATAAAATAAACTCTTGTGACGAACAGCAATGGGATTAATTTCAAAATTGCACTGAAAAATTAAGTTTTTTAATAAATATTAACTTCACATTTTTTATGTCGAATCTGAAAGAAAATAACGTGTTTTATTAAATTATGCAAGCACTAATTATAAAACAAATATTTTTTGAATTTTATTGAATTGTTTTGGGCAACATGCTAATCGAATTGCATTCGATATTGTATAAATCTTTTACTGAAATATCTTCAGGAATTTCCTCTTGTATAACTGTAAAAATTTTGGACGAACTCTCGCCCCAATTAAAAAAGAATACAAACAATATTGAAAAGGGGCGGATGTCATATCCCCATAAGACATATTTTCCTAATTTTTTTAATAAAGTAATGTATTCAGTAAAATATTCATACATTATTGAATAAGTCCTGAAAATTTTGTTTGAATTGGATAAATCCCTGAATTTTGGCAAATATTTTAAAACAGGTGGTGGCTTTTATTTTTGCATTTATTGCAAGGAAAGTATCCATTTTATCCACTACAATGAATTTACTTTCAAAGATGCTGAATGTAAGTGTTTTTTTTCCATTTTTAATGTTTCAATATCCACAAATGGCTTACAGAAAAGTTCGTTCTTGGTATAACGATAAACTACATCCGGCAGCAAGGCCGGGAGATTGGAGGTTTCGATTAGCGTGGAAGCACCTTTTAGTTATTGTTGTTCTCAGGTCCATCCTGACCCAGGGTGGTACCATCGGTCATCCCAGCATGATCAAACAAAAATCAACAGTATATTTTTATAATAAAGATGAACAGCAATACATTTTTATATCAAAATGACTACCAATTCAACATTAAAAAATATAAAAATGCACTTTTTATAGTAAAATTACCAACAATACAAAAATAGGAGAGAAGAAGTGATTATGTCCGGACTCCATATTGGACACAATATCAAAACCCGTTCTTCTATTCTGAAAAAGAAGAACCTCTGGTATGTGCGGCATGCCAAGAGTCGTACACCATAAAACATATATTGACAACCTGCAGCCATTTTAATTCAATCTTCTTAAATAATTGCCAGGCACCAAGCTTAAAAGAACGTTTTCAAAATACTGACCCACAAGGAGAAATTAAACTGATTTCAAAAATATAATTTTAAAAATATACAGTGGCCTTAGAGAAGTTTTTAGCCAGGAGAAATAAACTACATCCAATTTCAAAATTTAATTACGTAATCCCTACTCAACATAAACAAATAGTATTTGGAACTAGTATGGAGTAGGTCCTCCATTTGCTAGTTTCAGTGCTTGTATTCGATTTTTCATGGATTTGATCAAGTTATCAACAATAGTCTGAGCCATTTTTTGCCATTCCTTTAGCAATGTTTCTTTAAGTGTTGCCACTGACGTAATTCTGGTTGCACGATCTCGAAGTCTTCGATCAAGGTGCTCCCAAACGTGCTCTATTGGATTCATGTCAGGATTTTGGGCTACACATCTCAGGCCTGTCTTCATCCTCAACACTGCTCCGTCCTTCTTTAAACAATTTAGCCCACTTGTAGACATTTTTGTGGCTGAAACATGTGGCACCATACACAGTTGACATTCTTCTATGAATTTCAACTGGTTTGCACCCATCAGCAACCAAAAACTTAATAACCGACCGCTGTTCAATCCTGGAGCATGTTTCTTGGTCGGCCATCTTTGTTAATCGCCAAAACTCTCAAAGTTTTTTTTTTTTAATCTGCAAAAGAAATTAAATCCATGTGAAAAAG
Source organism: Acanthosepion esculentum (assembly GCA_964036315.1). Lineage (NCBI taxonomy): Eukaryota > Metazoa > Mollusca > Cephalopoda > Sepiida > Sepiidae > Acanthosepion > Acanthosepion esculentum. The sequence continues at coordinate 11,323,081 of OZ038519.1, read as the reverse complement.
AAGTAAAACAAAACAAAAAAAAGTAAGCTTCTATCTGTATAAGAAGTCCTTATACCTAAAAATTCAAGGTATTTATTGAATGACCCTCGTAATAATGTGAGGAGGGAGAAGGAGGAGGAGTAGTAGGATGAAGAAGGAAGAGGAGGAGGATGAAGAATAAGAATGAGGAGGAGGCAGAGGAAGAAAAAGAAGAAGGAGGACGAGGTGGATGAAGAAGAAAAAGAAGGAGGAGTTGTAGGATGAAGAAGGAGGAGAAGTAGTATGAAGAAGAAGGAAGAGGAGGAGGACGAAGAAAAAGAAGGAGCAGGAGGACGAGGTGGACGAAGAAGAATGAGGAGGAGGAGGAGGAGGAAGAAGAAGAATGAGGAGGAGGCGGAAGAGGTAAAAGAAGAAGAAGAAGGGGGAGGACGAAGAGGAATGAGGAGGAAGAAGGAGTATCAGCATTCAGTTATGACGATTGCAATAACGCACACTGAATTAAAAAGTGTTTCTCGTTTAAAAGATTCAAGAACAAAAGCAAAACGAAATGCGGACAAGTTGAGAATGACATTAGAAGAGAAAGAATCATCATGCAACAGCGATTAAAAAATCCTCGTTACATTATTTGTTTTGCATACGTGGCATACTTAATTTAATCCATTTTCATTAACATTACATAATTTATTTCTTTTTCCTTAAAATCAATTCCGTTGTATATCACTCACCATTAGCTTATTTTGTTTACTATAAAACATTGAAAATAAATGTTAAACCTGATTTCAGTTCTTTTATTTTAATCTAAATATAACCCCTCATTTTCCGGGCTTTGTAACCAATTCCTCATAGCCGGAAAGCCTTCTTAGTCCGGTTGTCAAGGATTCTACTGTATTTCGAAATCTGAAAGAGAAAGAACCCTACAGAGTTCATAAAGATCGCCACTAAAACATTCTAATAACCAACTTGTATCAGAAACTGAATACAAAAGAACTTTGTTAGAGACCAGTATCTGGAATGAATGATTAAAAAAATAATTTTCACCAACTAACCTGTACTCAAAACTATCACTAATACATATGAAGATTCAAATCCATGATTCAAATCTCGTATCTGGCCTTAATTAACCCTACAGTTATTAATTTGTAGTAGAAACAAAACCAAAACTATATCTCAGTGCCATACATATGCGGCACCTAGTAAAGACTGTAGATATTACACATTAGTAGTGGCTGTCTAGACTAAATTGTTAATTATTACCTCACGGAGAAACAGGAAAGTACTCCAGGCAGCAGATAAACAAGAATATTATTATTTTCGGATCATAGATTTCTTTTGGCCCAACGCCAGAAAGATTGAGTACCGAGCTAAGATGAAACTGACTACATTAAATTCGTAACGGCTTGCTAGACAACTTCATTAAATATCGTCCCATGGAGAGGCGGGCCAGCACCTCAGACAGCGATAAAAAAAAAAAAAATCAGTTGAGTCATTGCTTGTTTAGCCCGAGGCTATTTTACGTTTCAGGAGTTCAGCGTTGCTTTCAATGTCGAAATATTTGAATAATGTAGAATATACGTTTCAAGTTCAGCAAAAGAAAACAAACTTTGCTTATTATGCACTTAACTTCAAGCTATTGGGAGACTCTTTGATGTGCTTATCAGGTTGGTGATTAGTAACAAATGTGATCCTCACTGGGTGCCTCATAATTGTGTTCTTGCTCGGAAATTTGTGAATATTTTACGAACTTTAAGCCTCGAGGTAGAAATGAATAAAACTAAAGTTCCAGCTCCGCCATGCAGTCATTCCTCCGTAACCCTTTAAGGTTAAGACAGGTTCAGTTCCTGATGTCTGACGCTGTTCAAAATTGGAAAAGCAATGGCTACTTTATTGATTTGTTTTTTACGGTTTATCAACCATTTTCATGTTATTTAAAGCCATAAAATATTTTGAGATTATAAGAAGGTTTTGGAGATGACAATAATTTGCTGATGCTAGTCCTACTATTTAACCCATAGCTGGAGAAGAGGAGATTGATTCAAGGGTATTTGCGCGAAGTGAAGATAATGAACCCGACTGGAATTGGAACTTAAATGGATTTTAAAGCTTTCTCGATTTTTTTCGGTGCTTGTTTATTCGTATTTTTATGATTGTTTATTCTAAATTCCAACAGATACACACACCCAAATACTCACGCATAACATCATAAATTAGATCATCATTATTAGCGCGAACGAAAACCCCACAATGTTGCAAATTGGACTGGAAATTATGACATGTTTTTCCATTTGGACTAGTATACTTACAACGTTTCGACCGCTGTACATTCTGGTCTTTTTCAGGCATCTGTCGGTAAACTTTTCGGAAATTTCATCTGAAAGCTTTATTCAATCCCCAGGTATAGATTGTCCCTATTTCTCTTTCTAGCGCATACCAATTAACACGCATCAGGTATTTTTCACTTTTGAGTCGCTTGTCTGTTTCTTTCACTGAACCAGAGGTTAGGGTATTTTTTTTGCGCCATCCGACCCGGGGATTGAACTCACCACTAACAGTGAACTAGTTATGTTTTCATTAATACTTGCTTAAGCATTTTAGGTCTGCCGCAATGAAAGTTGGTTGCTAGACAATCCCCCTCCCCGCACACACAGAATTTATCATAACACATTTATAAATCTACAATTCGTCATACATCGAATATTGCTTTCACATCTGGTCTGGTGCTTTTGTTATGTATTCAGAGATTCTTGATAAAATTCAAAGTAGAATCTGCAATGTCATCTAGGTTTTAGTCATTTTCCCACCGTCGTAACGTATCTTCCCTGAACCTTTTCTATAAATATTTTCATGGTCATTTTGTTTTTGTTTTTTTACCTAATACAAGGCCCAAGAACCACTCAAGAAAGAGGGTTATTATCTGGAGTTATATTGAGAGTAAGAAAAGGACAAATGTTGGGAATATGAAGTTGAAGTAGTCTTTAGAAGGAACCGGAAAACCAATCCTAAACAAGAAACAAGGGATGACCCTCTACACCTATTCAATAGACCGGGGGTGGGGGAGTGTGACCCAGATGATAGGTGAACGTATCTACTAATGAAGCTTTCCTCTTTGCTATTTAGACTTTATAAATTTAAGCGCAGTATAGAAAAAAAAACATATCTGACTCACTGCCAGTTACGAATTAAATCCGTGGCTCGAGTTTGACTTGTTTTATATTTTCATTATTTTCTTACATGGGCTTTTAAGCAGAAACCAAGCCTATGGCTCAGTGCCACATATATGGGGCACCCAGTGAAGATGGTACATACTACATATTAGTAGTGGCTGCCAAGACTAAATTGTTAATTATTACCTCACGGAGAAACAGTCAAGTACTCCAGACAGCAGATAAACAAGAATATTATTATTTTCGGATCCTAGATTTCTTTCGGCCCATCGCCAGAAGGAGAGAGTACTTAGCTAAGATAAAATTGACTATACGACATTCGTAACGACTTGCTAGACAACTTCATTAAACATCGTCTCATGGAGAGGCGAACCAGCGCCTTAGGCATTGAAAAAATAATTCTAAATCTGAGAAAATGCATTAAAATGCGGGGTTGCCACTAACAAAACACGGACAAAATTGGTAGAGTCATTGAATTGCTAATTTATTGCGTTCTCTCTGAGTTCTTTTTTGATTACTCATTGGTATCGAACTGATGTCTTCGTTTTTATTTTGTCCATAAAACAATAATCTTTTTGTACACTGATGTCCGTGTGTACAAGGCCTGAGAACCACTTGAGGCAGAGGGATATAGAATGAGGCACTGCTTATGTGGGTATGTGTGATGAGATAACGGTTAACTTGGAGACTTGAACAGGGTAAGAGTGTAGTTATAGGGGAAGCAACCTCTTGGGAGTAGAATCCACAAAGCAGTAGTTAGTGGGAAAAAGCTACTCAAGAGGAACCTTTTTTTTTGACAATGGAGCTACTCGAGTTAGAGGGCCATAGAGTGAGGCACAGCTTAAGTGAATATGTGTAGAAGATAATGGTCAATCCGAGATTTGAACAGGTTAAGATTTTAGTGATCGGGGAAGCAACCACTTGGGAGTCGGTTCTACAAGGCAGTGGTTCGCGGGAAGAAGCTGCTTAAGTGGAGCTTACATCTCACCAAAGGGATACGAAGTGAATGACGGGGGTTCACTACAATGCGCGTCTAAGCCGTAAAGGTTAGAACTGGTGGAAAAAGGAATGTAGTTCGTCTGCTTGGGAATGGGGATGGAACAGTGATATGTTTGAGAAGTTTTGCCTGTGAGAAAGGGCTTGAATGGTGGAAACCTATTTGTCACCTACAACGACGCGGAGACGCTTTTGGACTCTGTCAAGGCTGGGAAGTGAAGATTGGGCAGCTCCCGCCCAAATATGACAACAGTACTTCATTTTCAGTCTGATCTTGGCACTTGTAAATGTAGAGGATACAGGAAGAATCAGGTGCTTATTGGAGCGGTAAAGTTTAAGCGTCCCAGCATCTTTAGCGAGGAATCGTATGTACGAGTTCCACATGAGGTCTGGATTTAAGTTCCAACAGGCACTCAAGGCACGGGACCTCTCTAAGGGAACGTCTATTCATCGTGAGTGATAATAGTTCAGCGTCAGATCGGTGATGATGGGATGTAACAAGTTCGTTCTCGATGTGGAATGTAACTAGCTTGATTTACATCTCACGAAAGGAATACGATGCAAAGTTGGAAAGGGTAGATTTTTAGAAGATATTTATTTCCCTTGAGTCCTCAGGACACGCAATCGTATAAATTAATCAGAATTCTAATTAATTATACAGAAAGTTTTATGAGAGGACATAGTGTCTTTGTATTAGCAAACAATGCATTTGCTCCATATTATATTTGTAGGCATTGCATTCCAATACAAGTGAAGAAAAATAATGAAAAATAAACACAATTAGTTTTTCCTCCAGCCAAAAAGTGTATATAAATACGGAAATTAATTAAATTAATGCTGGGTAGTCACTTTGGGTTCAGTTGGCTTATAGTCGAACAATACATGTATTCTTTTGAAAAAAGGTTCGGGAATGACTTTTACAGACGTTCCCACATTATTTCAGCTCGATTAAGATTTATTCATTCTCTGTTTTCTTCCCTTCATATCAGAAAGCCAGAGAATGAGTGGAGAAATACATTTCGATTTAATATTTCTCGTATTCTCTTCTCTACACTATCGTCCGAAATCATTGGTAAATGACATTCAGTACCAATGCCTCTGATAGGAAGACTGGAGGATTTGAGGAGGGTGGTACCCCCACTTAACTCCCGTTGCAAACAAATATACCCTGACCTGGGTGGTAGCAGCTGTTAGGGTCCCAGTTATAGGCAAATAGTGACACCTAAACAAAAAGAAAGCACTATGAAAGTGTAAAAATGCATTTTATAGTAAAAATACAAGCAATACCTATTTATAGTAGAATTAACAACAACACATTTTATAACAAAATGACCAATAATACATATTATCTGAATGTGAAAGCATACGTTTGTGTTCATAATGTATTTGCTTGAAGGCATACAATTGCGTTCAAAATGTATTTACTTGAATGCATACAATTGCGTTCAAAATGTATTTGCTTGCAGGCATACAATTGCGTTCAAAATGTATTTGCTTGAAGTCATACAATTGCGTTCAAAATGTATTTACTTGAAGGCATACAATTGCGTTCAAAATGTATTTGCTTGAAGGCATACAATTGCGTTCAAAATGTATTTACTTGAAGGCATACAATTGCGTTCAAAATGTATTTACTTGAAGGCATACAATTGCCTTCAAAATGTATTTACTTGAAGGCATACAATTGCGTTCAAAATGTATTTGCTTGAAGGCATACAATTGCGTTCAAAATGTATTTACTTGAAGGCATACAATTGCGTTCAAAATGTATTTACTTGAAGGCATACAATTGCGTTCAAAATGTATTTACTTGAAGGCATACAATTGCGTTCAAAATGTATTTACTTGAAGGCATACAATTGCGTTCAAAATGTATTTACTTGAAGTCATACAATTGCCTTCAAAATGTATTTACTTGAAGTCATACAATTGCGTTCAAAATGTATTTACTTGAAGGCATACAATTGCGTTCAAAATGTATTTACTTGAAGGCATACAATTGCCTTCAAAATGTATTTACTTAAAGGCGGGAAATTGCGTTCAAAATGTATTTACTTGAAGGCATACAATTGTGTTCAAAATGTATTTACCTGAATGCATACAATTGCGTTCAAAATGTATTTACTTGAATGCATACAATTGCGTTCAAAATGTATTTACTTGAAGGCATACAATTGCGTTCAAAATGTATTTACTTGAAGGCATACAATTGCATTCAAAATGTATTTACTTGAATGCATACAATTGCGTTCAAAATGTATTTACTTGAAGGCATGCAATTGCCTTCAAAATGTATTTACTTAAAGGCGGGAAATTGCGTTCAAAATGTATTTACTTGAAGGCATACAATTGTGTTCAAAATGTATTTACTTGAATGCATACAATTGCGTTCAAAATGTATTTACTTGAATGCATACAATTGCGTTCAAAATGTATTTACTTGAAGGCATACAATTGCGTTCAAAATGTATTTACTTGAATGCATACAATTGCGTTCAAAATGTATTTACTTGAAGGCATACAATTGCGTTCAAAATGTATTTACTTGAAGGCATACAATTGCCTTCAAAATGTATTTACTTAAAGGCGGGAAATTGCGTTCAAAATGTATTTACTTGAAGGCATACAATTGTGTTCAAAATGTATTTACTTGAATGCATACAATTGCGTTCAAAATGTATTTACTTGAATGCATATATGCGTTCAAAATGTATTTACTTGAAGGCATACAATTGCGTTCAAAATGTATTTACTTGAAGGCATACAATTGCGTTCAAAATGTATTTACTTGAATGCATACAATTGCGTTCAAAATGTATTTACTTGAATGCATACAATTGCGTTCAAAATGTATTTACTTGAAGGCATGCAATTGCCTTCAAAATGTATTTACTTAAAGGCGGGAAATTGCGTTCAAAATGTATTTACTTGAATGCATACAATTGCGTTCAAAATGTATTTACTTGAATGCATACAATTGCGTTCAAAATGTATTTACTTGAAGGCATACAATTGCCTTCAAAATGTATTTACTTAAAGGCGGGAAATTGCGTTCAAAATGTATTTACTTGAAGGCATACAATTGTGTTCAAAATATATTTACTTGAATGCATACAATTGCGTTCAAAATGTATTTACTTGAATGCATACAATTGCGTTCAAAATGTATTTACTTGAAGGCATACAATTGCCTTCAAAATGTATTTACTTGAAGGCATACAATTGCGTTCAAAATGTATTTACTTGAATGCATACAATTGCGTTCAAAATGTATTTACTTGAAGGCATACAATTGCGTTCAAAATGTATTTACTTGAAGGCATACAATTGTGTTCAAAATGTATTTACTTGAAGGTATACAATTGCCTTCAAAATGTATTTACTTAAAGGCGGGAAATTGCGTTCAAAATGTATTTACTTGAAGGCATACAATTGCGTTCAAAATGTATTTACTTGAAGGCATACAATTGCGTTCAAAATGTATTTACTTGAAGGCAGGAAATTGCGTTCAAAATGTATTTACTTGAAGACATATTGCTTTTTGCTTTCAAATCATATTTAGTTGTCGCCAAAAAATATTATGTTCAAAATATTTAGAATTCGGTATTAAATAACGCATAGATGTAGTTTTGCCGCTAAACAATATCAACCAAGCTTCGAGAAAACCAGGCAGGATTATTAATGAATTTGAAAGAATAATGGCATGACAGTGTAATAATCTGCTGTTCAAATTAAAGAATCAGATAGCTGAGTTCGAATTCCAGTCGATGGATTCATACCTTGAGAAAGGAATATAATTTCAGGAGTGATATACGATTTGCTCCCCAGTCAGTGTTAGCCACAACCTGTAGCAATGGCAATGCTTTGAAGCATTTCTGTTTTATGTATTTTAAGTAGTGGAGGAAAGTAAGTATTTTATCAAAAATGATTCCTAGAAATTTATGTTGGTCAGTCATCTCAATTTCTGTTCCTTCAAGTTTAAGAGTTGGATCACGGGGCATTTTTCGATAGTTTTCGATCGATTTAATTTATTTAGACACACTTGCAGTTGTTCTGCAGTGTGCATATTATTTTATTTGTAGCAGATCAGAAGGTCGGCTACGTATACGGAAAGGTATGGGGAAAGGTATTAAACCAAGTCTTCTCCCAACCTCCATCTATGGATAAATAGCAATACGGTTCTATAGCCTTGAGTGGCAACCGGTCTAGGAGAAGGAAAATTCTGAATTCAAAACTGTATGTAGCTCTGTTGTAATGTAAGCAAAGAGTCTGTTGAGACCGGGGGGGGGCACCTAACCGATTGCTCTCCAAACAACTACGAGCATAATAGGGAAAGAGGGGAAAGAGACGGGAGGTAACAAAAAATAACACTGTCTCGGAAACCACAGCAACTTGAGGAACAAAGTGCCCAGGGGACCGACTTCACAAGACACCGTGTCTTGTCGACAGCTGTTTTCCCCAACTTTTTTTCTCATGAGGCATCTTACAAAGAGCCGGATCTTGACCGCTTGCAGAGAGGCCTCTATCTAGCTAGACATGACAAACTAACGTAATGTAACGTAGTGTAAATAGTTATAATACCTCATTTCAGAAATATAGACAGATCCTGAAGAAGGCCAGAGCGTACAACGGCCGAAACGTCGTGAATATGGTAACAACGATGACGATAATAGTAAATAGTATAGATAATAACATGTAGGCTATATAATAATTCTTGACTAGAAATATACGTGAAAATTTCCGGTTCTTCCTAATTGAAATTTCTAATGAATCACGGCGGAGTAATGGATAGAGGCTCGGACTGAGGAATCGGAGTTCGAATTCCAGTCGAATCCATTACATCCACTTACGTGCTAATACCCTTGGGAAAGGAATGAATCTCCCTTCTTCGTAAATAGCAGGACAGACCGGGTTCTATAGACTTTGATGGTAACTGGTCTACCGCGGAAATAAATGGCAACCTACCGCGGGAAAAAAAATCTGCCTCGTCATGTATCCCGTGACACATAACTGACTGAATGAATCTTAATTTTAAAGTTAATGATTGAAAAAGCTTCCTTAAGAGTTCTACGACTATAAAATACTCGTTGAAATTCGCCATAGTTAAAAATTTGAGCCTAATAACTTTAATAAAATATTGCGATAACGATATCAAATATGAATGCAGATCATAAGAGGGTACAAATGAAAATATTTGAAATTGAGACGTTTTTCTATTTCACTGAAACAGACAGTTAACATATGAATGTCATTGCCGCATCTCTCTTCCCTTTCTTTCTTTCGTTCTCTCTTTCTTTCTTTGCATTTCGTTATTAGGAAAAAAAACATTGCCAAGAGTTACAAAGGATAGGAAATTCTGGAGTGTCATAATCGCCCACATCCTGACATGAAAAGGTGCATAGAATAATGGCAATACTTGTAATGTCTAACATCATCACAGCAACTCTTACCAGTTTGCATCTGAAAATTCCTCTCCTGGCATAAAATGATTATTATTATTAGTAGCTGGCGAACAGTTCAAGGTTTTTATTTTCGTCAACTAGTCCAAGACTTTCCCTTTGGATATCAAAATAGTTATACTAATGAAAAACCAACTAGTGCCTGAAAGACATAGTCATCTCTTAACTTCAAAATATTAATAACTAGCCTAGAAGCCACCCTTCGGTTGGGCTTTAGGCTAGCTCCTGCAGGGGGGGGGGGGGTTAGAATTCAGCGTTTTACCTTCAGGGTCCTATGTACGTGAAAGTTATAAAAATTTAGAAATAATAAAATTATTTAATCATTATTCGTCATCATAATTCGGCATAATCTTTCTTCGTATACGCAACCGATCTCCGTAGTCTATTTTGCGCGCAATTTTTATTTTCTTTTAAAATCACCATTCTTTATGGTCCCTTCACATAAAGTCACTCTTAAAAGAAATTAGGGAATCTGAACTATGAAATATCTCGAATACGTCACAGTTCGTATGCTAGAAAAACATATGAGCAGCGTACCGTGCCCCGTTTAAGTTTTAATTATGGTTTAATTAGACGATATCAATTGAAATTGCATCGAAAATTAACAAAATTAAATTTAAACCTTTAATAAAGAATTGTTTTTTAAACCTTTCACTCTGTTTGATATTTAAATTTATCTTTAAATAAGTTATTTATTTAATTTCTAATTCTGTGTAACTACAGTAGTTAATACCTGTTACTTCAAGTTGTTTATGATTCGCCGAGATCGACAAACGGACGGACACAAGTACACTGCGCTTTATTATTATAGATAATATTAATAACATAATCCCATTATCAGTGAAATCAGTGATTTTCTAATGAAACATAAATCCTAACTTAATAATTGTGTTGCGGGTATGTTTGGGTAGAAATAAATCACCATCATGTTGCGGGTATCACATCTTTGGTTATTATGTGTATAAACATTATATATTGAACATTTATGGGTTACTGGAACATTTATCCCGCAAGTAATATTGGCGGACTCGCTGTGAGTCCGGGTAAAAATAAAATATACAAAACAATGAATATAAAAGAAACGATAATGCGTGTTATTATCAAAATGAATTACATGTGTACACAATTGTAATGAAATGAAAAAAAAAACATTAAAGAAGAAGAATGTGCTTGTTTATGACACGCACAGAGAGAGAGAGAGAGAGAGAGAGAGAGAGAGAGAGAGAGAGAGAGAGCCGGCGAAATTAAAATAAGTGTTAATTAATGAAGCTTAATGAGTTGATTAGGAAGCGAGGATAAAAATAATAACAGTTAAGGATGGTTCGAGTGGTAATAAAATTGAGTAACTTGATGAAATTAACGGACTAACTGGAAATATTGATAAAGTGACTAGCTTAAGGAAAGAGTTGGAAAAAAATTCTTCTTATTATTTATTTATTTATTTAATTATTTTTTTGACGAGGTCATCGAAAATTTTATCTCCTGTTTGTTTTTTGTGGACGTAAACAATGATGGCCAGACATCTTGGTGACCAATAGTTCCGGACAAGTGACTGACCATTGTTGGAGAACTTAACTCTCTCCTTCTCTCTCTCCCACACTCTCTAGCTCTCTCACGCTCCCACGCTCTCGCTGCCACACTCTTTCCCTCTCTCTTTCACTCTCTCTCGCACTCTCTCCCTCCTTAATTTTAATTCTGCCTGTATATAAAGACGTAAACTCTATTGAGCAACCCCGGTCTTTCTTCCACGTTTATTTTATCGTCATTTATATTTTACTAATATACACACTTGTCCCGCCCTCAGCACTCTCAACAGATTGTTGGTCCAGGATCGACGGAACCACTCTTCAGGTCAGAAAATTCACAACGTGGGTGGAGAGTGGATTGTTGTCACTTGGTCCCGATTGGAAATCTGACGGACCTAACAGCCAGAGGAATGGGTGATGGGAGTAAAGGGGTTATACGTTTGTGTGTGTGTGTGTGTGTGTAATAGACGTGTGTGATAGACACGTGTGTGTATGTGCGCGTGTGAGAGAGTTCAAAAGTCAACAGAGGGTCAAGGAAGCGAACGCGCCCTAACGGCAGCGTTCTTTATCGATGTTGACTACATTTGGAAGCAAGTGTTAAAAAGAGCTAAAAAGCGAAAGTGAGAGAATATGATTGCCTTTTTATTTGCTTAAAGAGCGCCCCCTGATAGGCGTTTTTGGCAAAGCCAAGTGGGATAACCCATAACTGAATAAGCTCCTTGCGTGTGCCAGGCCTATAAAGTACCCGTGGAAATCCCCCAATTACATTGTTAAATATTTGCTCTTAACAGTTTTAACAATGTATTGCGTTCCTATATATGAAAGCAAGTCATTACTTAAAGAAGTAAGAGGGTACAAAGAAAAAGATCCAAAACTGACAAGATTTTTCATTTCATACAAGCAGACCTTAAACGTACGAGAGCATTATCCCTTCCTGAATCTTAAAACCCCGAATATCGAAATCCTTGAATTTAAAATCCCGAAAGTTAAAATCCTAAAAAGATACTATTTAAATAGTGTTATTCATTTGAAACATTCAAAATTTATTAAAAAAATATCAAACCAGAATATATGAATAATTTATAATGGAAGATTATGAGCGGGAGCTCTAAGACAGTTCATAAGATCTGAATGATTTTCATGATCGTTAACTATATTTCTAAGCCTTTTATCACGATGAAACACATTTGTTTTTCTTTTTGGACAAGACTCTCCTCGGAGAATGTGTTCACATTCGTTTTCTACGTTCTGCTTCTCTTTTTGAAACTATCTAATAATTCGATAAACACCGACATGAGCATTGCCAATTAAATGTTCCAATCGCCTATGATATATTCTGGTTTTAGATTTTTTTAAATAAGTTTTGAATGTTTCAAATATATAAACACTATTTAAACGATATTTTGTAAAGATTTAGAAATAAAGCTATTCCCAATTTTTTTTTTTCAATTTCTCCCAAAGACTACTTATCGGGATTCTGATTTTTCAGGATTTAATTTCGGGATTCTGATCTTTCGAGATTTTATAATTTCGGGATATTAAATTCCAGGATTTTGATATTCGAGATTTTAAGATTCGGGATTATGATTGGCACCCATTTCCTCTATCTTCACCGACTTCTTATTATGTATGCTTTGCTTTTCTCACTAAAACCAAGCATCTTTGATATATCTTTTCCTCTCGAATTTCCTCGTATTTGAATTAGAATCGTCCATTATTTTTGTAAAATTCGAAACTAATCTTCCGTATGTTCATACTTGATATTGCATAAAACGGTTTTTTTCCTCTTTTATAACTGTAAAATAATTTGACGAACACTTCTCAAATTTGAAAGTACACTCGGGATATCGAATCAGGGGTGGTGAAGTGAAACAGAACCTCCAGATATTTCACAAAGTTTTCTAATAAAATAACCTATTCAGTATACAATCCATTTATTAATGAATAAGTACTGAAAACTCCGTTTAAATCAGATAATTTCCTGATTTTTTGTAAATACTTGAAAAAGGTGTAGCAAACTTTTGCTTTCATTACGGAAAAAATCCATATTGGCGACACGTAACATTAAACGATGCAAAAATTTCTCGAAATTTTATAAAATTAAATGAGTTGGGGGTAGCATAATAATAACATTAAGAATTTTTGTCCTTAGACAACAACTGTTATTTCCTGTTTGATTACCCCTAGCAAATATGAAAAAGAGCTAATATTTCCATCAAACTTTGCTTTTGTGACCAGGATAATGATATTTTGAAATTTAACTAGTTTACGTCCCCTGCCATCTATGTTGCCAGAACGTTCTAGAAATTCTTTAGTCCTGGATATGAGGATAAACTACATCCGGCAGCAATGCCTCTGATCGGAAGATTGGAAGTTTTGAGGAGCGTGGAACCACACCATAATTGTTCCACCCTAACCCGGGGTGGTAGCACCTGTTAGAGTTCCAGCTATGGGAAAATAGTGAATCCCTAAACAAAAACAAAATGCTATGAAAGTATAAAAATACTTTTTTATAGTAAAAAATACCAGCAATAAATATTTATGTCACTATTTTGACACTAGTAGTACCGAATTAGGATTAAAAGGGTTAATGTGAAAATCCTGTGTATGAATTGGAGAATTGGAAGGGTTAAAAAAAAGACAAAAACATGAATTGAAATATGAAGCGAGAAAAAAAAAGATAAAAGAGAGTTTTTACTGATAACCAGAAACGCAGAATAGAATCGGAATGTAGACGAAAGACAAAAAGAATAGTTAGAATTCGCAAAGCCTGTAATGTTAACAATGTGGAGTATTGTTTTGTAAACATGCGAAATGGGCAGAAAATTATATCGGACATACTGGAAAATCGACAACAAAGGGATTTTTTGGAGGTCAACGACATAGAAATAATTTATAAAAAAAGAAACTCAAGACAGGCTCCGTTCACGCAAAACAGGCTCGCTACTTTTACCCACCTTTCGTTGAAAACTGCCAATAGCAAACAGTTTCTATCAGTTCTGATCTTCATTTTGGGAAAAGAATCCTACCAGATCTTGATAATAATAACGTTCATATCTTAAGATTCTCAAAACAATTAGGAAAGACCAATTACCGACCAAAGACAAAAAAAGGAATGTCAAAATCTTGTAATATACTAACTGTACATGAGACAATGTCACGGGTTTCCTGTTTGAATTTTCTGATTAATCATAATTCTTAATTTAATAATTAAACAAATTTCTTGCGACTTCCAAGACGAGGAAATACACGTGAAATATATTTTCATTGCATCGTTAAATAGTTGAGCAAGATATTGCAATAACTAGGCATCACCATTTTTTTACGAAACGAAGACAAAAAATCGTTACCCACTGTGAATAATTTCATGATTTTTCGGAAATATTTTAATATTTCCGAAAAATCAGGAAATTATTTGATGCAAGCGACATTTTTAGGAGTTATTCATTAATGAAGGAATTATATATTGAATAGCTTATTTTATCAGAAAACTTTATAGAAATATTATTTTGGAGGTCTCTTTCACCCTCCTTTTCAATATCTCGTGTGCAGTTTTTAATTACATGGGTATTCGTACAATTTTTTTTTATAGTTATATAAAGAAAAATAGATGTTATTTCAGTAAAATATTTATGTAATATAAGTGTGAACACGCGGAAAATTCGTCCCGAATCTTACAAAATATTATTCGATAAAACTAAAAAAAATAAAATAAAATAAATTTGAGAATTGGTGCTTGTATAATTTAATAAAGCACATTTTCCTTCAGATTGGACAGAAAAAAAATCTAAACTAAATATTTATTTTACCAAAATTAGGCTTGTAATTTTTCAGTGCGATTTTGAAATTCATCCCGTTGCTGTTCGTAAAAAGAGTTTATTTTATTAAATAAAAGATATGTCTGAAGAATCGAAAAATGTAAAGTTTAATGCCATTTTCGAATGTGAACATTTTTTAAAGTAATTTTATTTTTTCATTTTAGTAACTGTTAAATTATTTTGGGTATGGAAGTACAAAAGGAAAATAATTTGGTCATTCTACATATAGAATAAAAATGTATTCTTAAACTATTGGCTATTGGTTATAATAGTTTTATGGACAAAATAAAAGCGAAGGCATCACTAGGATGCCAATGAGGAAAGAACTGAAAGTGAACGCCGCGACCGACGGCTTGCTTCCGCTGCTGCCGGCCGCCGCGCGTTGCTGCTGCCGGCCGCCGCGCGCTGCTGATGCCGCGCTACTCACTCGCCGGCTCTTTCCACTCTTAAGACTTTGAACTCGTTTCGTGTAACGAGCTTTGCTTTTTTTTAAAAAATTATGATTTCAATAAATCCCATTTTGTCCCTGTTTTGTTAGGAGTAATTTCTGTTATTTTAATACATTTTCTTAAATTCAGAATTGTTTTAAAAAAATCGCATTGACATAAAATATATAAAAATATATTTAAAAAATAAAATCAAGGAATTAAACTTAAAAGTAGGATTTAACGAGAAAACTACTTCTAATGTATAAAAATTAAGTTGTTGATTCTACTCAGTTTAATAAAAGCTCATGTAATAAAGATATAAATTCTTAATCTATTGGATATACAAATTTAAAGATAATTTATTTTTAAACATAAATATAAATTTCATAGTTATTATTTGTGCAAGAAATAAAAATTTTGTTTTCCTACCAACTCCAAGTTCTTGTACCAGACACAAAACTTTAGTTGGTAGAAACAGCAACTCTTAAAAATTGGCGCAATTTAAAAACAAAACAAAACGAGCACTGCGCAAATCTTTAGTAGAAATAACACATTTATTTACAATTACAAAATGGTAAAGTACAAAAAGAAAGGTTGCACAAAAATGTCCTTTTGTGTGCCTCTTTGGGCAGGATGACACTTTCAGGAGTCATGTAGAGGACCGTTGGGGTGTGAAGATGTGAAGAGATATCAGAAGGTTAAAATTTCCTGCGGGCCGGTCCAGCTACATAGGAATGTCGGACTTTAATTAAGTCCAAAGAAGACAAAGAAAAAAAGACCGATATATATGGGTAAACAAATATATATTAATACACAAAGACATGAAAAGTTACATAGTGTTTGTATGAAGAAATTATGTGTGTGTGTTGTAGTGTTCGTACGTACGTGTATTTTTCTTAGCGCATTCCCAGAATTTGGGAAACGCTGTATCTGTGAGAGGTCACATATTGGCCTAAGTGGAAAAAGAGAGATTTTACCTCACCTCCGCGCGAGGTAGCGGCCAAAGGCCTATGTCGAAAAAGAGAGAAAGAGAGAGAGAGAGAGAGAGAGAGAGAGAGAGAGAGAGAGAGAGAAGGGTCAACCAGTATTTATAGCCAGGGGAAGAGAGACCTCTGTTGAAGGGTTAAAGAACTGAGGAGGAGCTAACTCCGACAGTCAATAAAAGATTCCAGTCAGGAAGAGGAAAAGTGAGCAAAAATGTTGATAAGACCAACGAATTCGTATACAAAATATATCCATTCAAAAATACGAAAATAAGGGAAAACTTGGAGTAAGAGGATTCACAATATGGCACAAGGCACAATCTTTTAAATGACAACAGTCTCTATTGTAACGGCTCCGTAAAGGACCTCTCAGCTCGAAGGGGATTTGACGTAGGCAAATTCTTGGGGTGTGAAATTTGTCGTATGAATCTACCTTGGATCTATCATGTCAGATTCATGATCTCTCACTGAAATGTCCTTTTATGTAAATGTCTTGAGAAAACTACCGCAACCGAAGTTAACGCTCTGCCGTTTTCTTCTCAACTTTCTTCGCACTT
The DNA here is from genome assembly GCA_964036315.1 of Acanthosepion esculentum. Lineage (NCBI taxonomy): Eukaryota > Metazoa > Mollusca > Cephalopoda > Sepiida > Sepiidae > Acanthosepion > Acanthosepion esculentum. The sequence continues at coordinate 11,306,174 of OZ038519.1, read as the reverse complement.
TTCAATTGTTGATAGCAGTCCTTTTTATTCTCAATGAGGTCGTAAAATTAGGCTCCAGCCAAAATTTTTAGGTGCTAGAAAAACTTGATTGCCATTGTCCAATCTATGTAAAATCCCCTTCTGAGTATTCAAAAAAGTAGAATAGCAAGATCTTGGCGGTTCGCCGCATGAGCCTAAAAAGCCATAAAACTTGATTGCCATTGGCCAATCTATGTAAAATCCCCTTCTGAGTATTCAAAAAAGTAGAATAACAAGATCTTGGCGGTTCGCCGCATGAGCCTAAAAAGCCATAAAACTTGATTGCCATTGGCCAATCTATGTAATATCCCCTTCTGAGTATTCAAAAAAGTAGAATAACAAGATCTTGGCGCTTCGCCGCTTGAGCCTAAAAGGCCATAAAAATTCACAAAATTTAATATATTTTTTTGTTTTACAACAAAATAAAATTTGTATAGGTGCCCGTATTTCTTTAATTTTTATTTTTAATTTTTCGCGCTCTTTTTAAGCGTTTACTAGTGTAAACAAAAATTGTATTATCATAATACAGTTTTTGTTTACAATTTTTATGCCACAGACTACCGTCCGTAAATATACGTTATTTTCATTAGGCTTTACGTAAACACTTAACATTATTTTTACAAAATATAGTTAATTAATCCTTACATTCACTAAATGACTTCGAAACATATGTCGCCTCCTACTCGGTCAGCTGTCCGTCCGAATGTCCAACTACCGCGGCTGATCAATGAATTGATCGAGTCGATCCAAACCTTCCCACGTTGTGTTTAGTTTTGATCATAAGACTGGCAAAGACCGAATCGTCGACGGGAATCGTCGTATTGGCTTGGTTCAGGCAAAATGAAGACGCAAATAACAAAAAAATAGCTTGAATAAAATTAAATACTTTCATATACGTTCTTTTGTACAGAGCTTGGTTAGTCTTGACATTAGAATTTATCAGTTTCTCATGCAGACAATTATCGACCCAGCCTGCTTCTTAAGTTGAGCGTGACACTTCGGCTGGTTTGATTAAGTCTGGCATAAGGCTTATGCCGGAGGTTCTCTTCAGGCAGGCAGACGCGTGATATCAGGCAAGGCGGTCGTCTCTTGTCTCGGCGTCTGGAACAACTGGCGTAGGACATGACACGGTTTGGGGACTTGGCGATTCCCTATCCTACAACAAGAGCCCTTTCGTTGTCTGGCCCTTGAAAATTAATTACATTTCCAAAGCATGAGATCCACTTTTTCCTACGGGTAGCAGTGACAGGTATCGATCCGCTCCGATAACTTCTTCCTTCTCTTATTGGCATCTCATGGGTGTGGGCAATTCCACCACCTTCTTCAGTATTTCCCCTGTGCCTGCCACCTTGGCTACCCTTCGACCGATCTGGCTCTCGACTGCTTGGCGAGGCTTAACTTATTGTCATTAATATCATTTCAAATTTTGCTTACGAAAAATTTTCCCATCCTGGCCTTGTTCAAAATCAGTTATATACCAGATGGCTGTCTGGTTAGCCATTCCCCCAAACCTGTCAGGGTCATTGCACTCCAACCACAAGGAGGCTCTATTCTTGAGTTTTGGTTACAAATCAAATCTTGTCCGTCCTATTTATTTGTATTTTTGTAACCGGTATTTTGAAGCTAGGTTATTAATCAGTTGTCAGCTTAAAGATCGCCACATGACTTCTTGTGGTAATATCGCCTTTCCTTAAGTAATTCTTCATTCTTTCTCTCGGTCTGTCCACCGTTCTATTCATTAACACTTTCTTTCCATTTACCAACGCCAAATAGTGTCACACATATTTCTTGGACAAATATTGGATTGTTAAGAGATTTTTAAATTTTTTGTTTACATTTTTCATCTATAATTGCAGTTCCATGATTCGTGAAGGACGAGAAAACGTTCTGATGCCTAAAACCTTTATACAGAAATTATTTTTTCTTTTAATTAAGATTAGCTTTAGGCTATTATCTTTCAAATAAAACCAGCATTTAACTTGAAAGATATTTAAATTGCGTTTTTTTTTTTTCAGAAATTCCGAAGTGGTATCTAGCAAGAACAATTATAATTATAAATACAGATCATTATTTAAAGAAATGAAGAGAGTACAAATAAAAAGAATAAAAAAAGGAAATGTTTTCCACTTCACTGAAAAACGAAACTAATACTTAACACCAGGAAGAGGCAGTTGAGATTCCAGGGGTTTATAATGTGGAAATAAGGCTTAGAAAATCTGATAGTCACGGGAGTAATAATAAGTAATAGTAGTAGTAGTAGTAGTAGTAGTAGTGAAAGTAGTAGTAGAAGTAGAAGGAGCTGAAGTAGTAGTAGTAGTGGTAGAGGAAGTAATAGTACTAATAGTAGTAGTAGAAGTAATACTAACTAGAAAGACCCGTGAAAAATTTAATGGTTTTCATATTTGAATTTTCTGATGAATCTTAATTCTTCGGTTTCCGTAGAAATCTCCTTATTGCATCGTTAAATATTTGAGCTTAACAACATTAACAAGATACCGTTTTGTGATGTCAACGAATCCTCGCTGTCATTTTCGTAATGCTCGTTGTAGTAGAGACTTTGTAATCGCAGATACAACTATAGTAACGCCGTTGAACAATGCTGGTGTCAGACGCCTTCGAATGACACTCGCACTAATAGTACATGTTCGATAATACTTGCTCGATTAGCAATCAGTATAGCGATTTGAATAAAGGAATACTATAGTGAATAGAGTAGAGAATAGCGCTCCGTATAGAGGATAGATTAGAAATAGCGATCCGTATAGTAATAGAGGATAGACTAGAATTGCAAATCATTCTAGACGTCACGTGACTTCCTATATATCCGTTTCCTCAATGGTCACGTGATCCCCTTAATTCAATAATGGAATCGCTTGTGTTTGCTCACTGGCGATCTATGTTCAAATTCAAGTGTCGGCAGTGACACTCTATTCCTATATAACATATTGCAATAACAATTATGAATACGAATGCTGGTTGTTATTTTAAGAAGTAAGGGGGTACAAATTAAAAAGATCTGAAATTCACAACTTTTTTCTTTTTCACTGAAATAGCCGTTAAACACTTCTATCTTTCCTTCTTTCATTCAATTTCTTCCCGAAACCAGGCAGCGTCTCTGATATGTGTTTTTTTTTCCACGTAATCAAAACGGAATAATCCGTTATTTATGAGGTATTGGCAGGAGACGTGAAATATTTCTATCTTTTCTTCTTTCTTTCTCTTTCTTTCTTTTCCTTTTTTGTTCTCGGTGAAACCAAGCAGTGTTTTTCAATTTTTTCCACCCGATCAAAACGGAAGAGTCCATTATCTAGGAGGTATTATTAGGGCCCAATGGTCGTGCGAACTAACAAAGGTGAGGGACAAACACAATAATAATAATAATAATGCTTATAAAAAAGAATTTAAAAAACTCTCAAATTATAAGGACCTGCAAATCGAAGTAAGAAAAATGTGGAAATTTAAAACTACGATTATCCTTCTTGTGATAGAGGGATTGGGTAAAGAACGTAAAGAAAGAAACTGGCTTCCTTGTTCTTGAAAAACCCGGTTACACTATTAATAAAAACGCTATGTCAACCTTGGGCCACTAATAACTATCAATCTGGAAAACCCAACAGTTATTCTTTTGTACGTCACAAATTAATAGGTAGCTAGATTTTGTATTTAAACATCTATAAAATATTAAATGACACATTTTATTTATTTACTAAGCTGAAACGCAAAACTAATTCGATTTGGGAAGGATTTCTCTCTTGGACAGATTTTTTTTTAAGCCACTAAAACTCTTGAGGTTACAGGGTGTGGAAGAATTAGGTACAGAAACATTAATAATGAGCGGAAAAAGGAACGAGTAATCAGGAGGACAGAATATATCGATTGATATTGCATTTAAATTTCTAAAGATTAAAGTTGGCTGGAAAGCATGGAGCCAGAGTTCCACAAGCGAGAAGTGAAAGCAAAGAAAGTTATCATAGAATTTCCGGCTACATCTGGCCAGCTCTACTGTAAATTGACAAGATCTCGATGCCAGTCTAGTACTGCGTTTAAATTCAAAAAGTCTAGGTACCATAGCGAAAAGCTCGTCTGAACAATTACCATGAAATTATTTATAGAAAATAAAAAGATTTAGACACAACTTGTCTTGTTTTAATCTTATTTATTTATTTTTATTCATTTTTACAGCTTATCAACCCTTTACAGGTTATTTAAAGCCAGAAAATGTTTTTGGTTTGTAGGAATTGATTTGTTTTTTTTTTAGATAATAATTGTTCAGTGATAATATAACAAACTCAACGGAAATTGGAAATCGACCTTCAGATTAACGATTCCGTAACATAATCCATTATACCACCTGCAAATCCAAATTACGGCACCTGGTATTACCAAGTGGTCACCCATCTAGATACTAATCAGGCTCGATGTTGCTTAAGTTTCGGTGATTGTAGTGGAATCGGTACTTCCGCGTGATATGGACGTGAGCCTTGTTTATTTTTTCCTTTATCTTCTTTTACCCCCGTTTTCTTCGTATTTTTCGTTTTTCATTTCGTTTTTTGTTTTCCTTTTTTCATTTCGTTTTACTTTTTTCTTTGTCGTTTTTCATTTCCTTTTTTCGTTTTTTCATTTCCGTTTTTAGTTTTTCATTTCCATTTTTCTTTTTTTCCATTTCCATTTTCGTTTTTCTTTTTTCATTTCCATTTTTCGTTATTGTTTATTCCATTTTTCTTTTTTCTTGCTTTCCCTTCTTTATTTCCTTTCTTTTTTTTCTCTATCTTTCATTTTTTTTTTTATCGTTTTAGGCTAAAACAATACAAGAAAGCCACTACGACGCAGGAGGCTACTGAGTGTGAAAGGAAATAAGAAAAAGAGAAACATTTTTAAGGAGCAAGAATAATAAAAGTCGAGGAATTAAGAAGACAGACGATAATGATTGACACTGAATTTTAATTTTTGCAGATCAAAGTTGACTTGGAAGCAAGAACCCGGAAGATATTTCCACAGGTGAGAAGTACCAGAAAAGTTTTAATTTTCTTTTTTATCTTTTTCCTTTTTCTTGTTATATTTTTCATTATTTTTTATTCTTGTTCGTTCATCTTTTTTCTTTTTCTTTATCATTTTCTTTTTTGTTTTTGTTTTGACATTTTTCTTATTCTTTATTCTTTCTTTCTCTTTGATCTTCCTATTTCTTTTCCTTTTTCCATTTTTTGTTTCACTTTTTTGATTTTTCTTTTTTGATTTCTTATTTTCTTCCTTTCCTTGCAATTTCGGTATTTTAAAAAAAATCAATTCATCCCAAGGAAGGCGATAATGCCACAAAGAACCAATCGGCTCCTGAGAGCGAAAGAAAATGAAAAGACTTTAAAAGTAACCGCAAACCCAATCCTAATCAAGGGATAATATATATAATATATATATATATATATATATATATATATATATATATATATATATATATATATATATATATATATATATATATATGAATATAAATGAAATAATAATAATAAAAGCATAAGAATATTAATCTACAACCCAGTATGTCTGAAGATTTTAATTGATTTTTCTAATAATTTTTATCGTTCAATATATATATATATATATATATATATATAGTGGGGGGGGGAAACAAGTATCCGTACATATACAAATTTTTAATTTCCAACTAATGAATAAACATACTTTTTATATAATTAACTGTACACAGATGCATAATAACTAAATATGCATGGAAAACTGAAAAAAAATCTTGGTTTATTAGAAATAAATCTCATTTATCCATTTTAGTGGGTGAAAAAAGTATTCGTACAATGAAAGTTTCATATTTTAAAACCTTTAAATTGCTTTAATACAGATTATTCAAGTTGAATATTCTACAATGATATTTTAGCCTAATAATACAAACAGAACATTCTGTAATTGATATTCGTGCAAGAAGGCTTTCATCATGGCAAGAGCTAAAGAGTTGACAAATTCGCAAAAAGAACTGATTGTTAAGCGTGGGAAAGATGGTAAAAGTTACAGGAAAATCTCAGGAAATTAGCTAATTCATTGCAAAGTATAAAATACTCAAAACCGTTGAAAACCAAAGAAGAACAGGTGCTCTACGGAAGATTTCTGCAAGATCTTCGAGGAAATTAATGTCTCAAATTAAACAAAATCCAGTGGTTACTCGTTAAGAGTTGCAGGATGATTTGCTTTCATCAGGAATCTGTGTCACTAAATGCACAATAAGCAATGAAATGCATATGAACAATCTAAAGTCGTGCTCCCCTTGGAAATTCTACTGCTATTAAAACGACACAGAGATGCCAGGTTGAAATTCGTGAACATAAGGATAACGAAAAATCATATTGGGAAAGAGTATTATAGACAGAGGAAGCCAAAATTGAGTTGTTTGGACGTAATTCTAGAAATCATGTATGGTGGAATGATGGCGATGCCTTCAAACAAAAGAACACAGTCCTAACAGTGAAATTTGGGTGTGGCAGTATTATGGTTTGGGGATGTTTCTTCTGCAAATGGTACTGGCAACATATCAGTAACAGATGGTAGAATGAATGCCGCAGCATATGAAAATATTTTGGAAGCAAATTTAATTGTTTTGGTTGAAATTCTTCCTGGTTGCATCTTCCAAGAAGATAATGATCCTGAACACACTGCAAAATCTACAAAGAAATGGCTTGCTGAAAATAATGTAAATATACTGAAATGGCCAAGTCAGTCCCCAGACTTAAACCCAGTCGAGAATCTGTAGCATTATTTGAAAATTCAAATCCAATCAAGAGCCCCAACAAACATCTCGGATCTGAGGACCATATGCGAAGAAGAATGGGAAAAAATACCAACTAAAATTTGCAAAGGATTAACTGAGAATGACAAGAAGAGGTTGGTTGCTTTAGAAGTGAATAATGGTTATTTTACAAAGTATTAAATGAAGATTATGTATTCTTTTTTGTATTATACGAATAATTTTTTGAATCATTAAAATGGATAAATGGGATTTATTTCCAACATATATATATATATATATATATATATATATATATATATATATATATATATATATATATATATATATATAAATATAAAAGTGGACATGGAAGTCAGCACTTAGAGGCGACAGTCTGTTTCATGCTAGTGCAATCGTCAGGCGACTAGCCTCTAAGTGCTGACTTCCATGTCCACTTTTATATTTACACACGCTCTATCTCTGATATTGAGCACTTTATACCATAAATATAGCACACTTTAAGACTATATTTCCTCATATATATATATATATGTATATATATATATATATATATATATATATATATATATATATATATATATATATATATATATATATATATATATATATATATGGTTATTTCTAAAGAAGTAATGTATTTTTGATTTATTAATTAATCCAACAGATTTTATTACTTAATTGTTATCTTTAGTGGATGCCCATATTTTGAGTAGACGCTCCGTTTATTTATTAAACAGTATATTTATATATTTTTGTCCACCACCAGCCTTATCGAGAAATCTTATTAAAGTTGGACAGTGTCTGAGAAAAAAAGAGCACCATGATGCAATTCACTCCGCCAGAAATTTGGAAATGGCATGCTGTACTGCTTGGCCTTCGCACCGGAAGATCCAATACAAACATTTCAGAGTGTTTGGTGTCGATCTGCGGACAGTGCAGAGGAAAGAGTTGGATAAGTCTAATGGTGATTACGAAGGTGTTTGGACTGATCACTAGTGATGGCGACGCTATACCCCACATTCATCTTCCCTCAAAGTCCCAGACTCAACACGAAGTCCTACATCAAGTGCCTTGAGGAGGTATTGCTGTCCTGGACCAAAAAGTGGCTGCTGGAAGATACTGTGTCTTGGAACATGATTCTGCACCATACCACACAACCAGGAGAACCCAGTCATGGCTGTCAGACACCCCTTTACCCCTTACATCTGACCACCTGACTACCCAAACTGCAACACCTTGATTATTATGTGTGGGTCACGGTTGAGCGAGAGCCCGTCAAAACTCCTTGTAACACCAAAGATGAACTGAAGGCAAGGATTATGGCAGCATACACTTAAGCATGGATACCGCCCAGAAGAGTTTTAGAAGATTTTGAAGTCGTCTAGAGGCCGTGGTTGAAGCCAATGTCTTGAATAAATTTACCTGTTACTTTTTCAAGATATTTTTGTGTAATTTTGGTAAATCCACTTCCCTTCTCCACATCCTTTCACCTTTCATTCCTATCTGCTCTCGCTCCAAATCTTCTGTAACCCCCTTGCCTTGATCGACCCACTGTCTTTCCACATCCTCTCCTTTACCACTCCTATCTGCTCTTCCTCCAACCCTTCTATAATCCCTTGCGTGATAGTGGCCTCCAGCCTTGCTTGGGGTGATACGCTTAATATATATATATATATATATATATATATATATATATATATATATATATATATATATCTGCTAAAAAGAGATGTCAGTGTTGTTTTCATTTTTACGTCATTTAGACGATAAATTCGCACTTTATTGTTTCTTTGCCAGGCAAATGGTGTTCACTTCTGGTCATAAAATGTTTTGGCCTTGAAAAGTTGTAGCACATAACTTCTTACAATGTTACACGACTGAAATGAATAAGGAAGATTTACACCTACTTTTGTCATTAAAATTTTTTATAGTCATTATTCACGTGCGTTAAGCGTAAGGCAGACCCGTAAATGCTTATGTAGGTGAGTCCCAACCTACGTCGAAAATCAGGTTACGTCGCGCCGTAGGAACGCATTGCCGACGTAAGTCGAGGACGTCCTATACTTAACATCCAGTAGAGGCAGTTGGAATATCTGGGACACTTGATGAGGAAGGACGGCTCGGAAAATCTGAAACTCACGGGACAGATTGAGCGAAAGTGGGACAGTACAAAGCTGCGCGTAACATGGGCTTGAGCAAATGGATCGTAGAACAGGGTTTGGGAGAAATAACAAAAAGAGAAAACTTATTAAGAGCTACAAGAAGGGGAGGGCCATGATCGCCTACATCCTGAAGGGACTCGACGCATAAAAGAAAAAGAAACTAAAACTGTTAAAAGGTACCTATCTTTGAGACCATTAATGGTGTAAATAACGAATTGAGGGTCCTGAGAATTTAAACATTGTTATAGTTAAATTCTCAGGAGTTCTTCCGAGATTGGATTGGGTGGTACCATCGATTGCCTGGGTTGATGGAGTTCATGTAAGGAAATAAAACTTGGACGTAATTTTATTTGCGTCGGTGAGACGAGATGAAATTACGGTTGGGGTCGTTACATTCAGTTACGCGCTAATATCCTTTGCGGAATACCTGAATTAACTTCTCCCCCAGTTATGGGTTAAATAGTAGAATTTGTATCAGTAAAAATCATTGTATTTCTGAATAGAAATTCTTAATGGATATATTCATTCGCAAAAAATAATTATTCTTACAATCCAAAATATATGGCTTACGGCCATATCACATTGAAATACACGTTCCCGTGAAGTAAAGCAATGTCCAACCTGGTCAGTACCTAGGTGGGTGACCGCTTGGGAATACCAGTTGTTTCGAGCTTGGATGTGCGGTTGGTACAGCTTACGGCCATATCACTTTGAAACAGCGAGAAGCATGGAACCGTCTCTTAATTGTTGTTGTTTCCAGGTACACCCTGACCCGGGGTAGTAGCATCTGTTTGGGTCCCGGCTATGGGCAAATACTGAACCCCAAACAGAAATCAACAGTACATGTAAAATGAGCAACAATAGAATTTACGATCTCACAAATATATATTTAAAAAACATACCTTTACCCTGAGAGTATAAAATTATGTACAAAATATTTAGATTTTGACATTAAATAACCCACAGAGGTGTTGATATGCCTCTAAACAAAATCAACCAACCAAAAATTCATATTTATAGTAAAATTACCAAAAATACATATTCAAAGCAAAATGGCCAACGATACATTTTATCTGTAGTTGAAGGCATACAATTACGTTCAAAATATATTTAGTTGAAGCCATAGAATTATGTTCAGAATATTTCCATTTCGACACTAAATAACCCATAGAGATGTTGATATGCCGATAAACATCAACCAAATCCAGTATTCACCGTCATATAGGAAGAATAATATTATATAACAGTCCTTTAAGATTTTTATTTGTTTGATTTTGGCATTCCCAATTTGTAGTTCGTACTCTGGTCTGTCCCTTTTGCTGACAACCACAGATTCTGTTTTCATATAATGGATGCTTAGTCCTTTCTTCTCGCTTTCCTTTATTACCTTTCTGTGTCAGCTATCAACACTGTTTCATCTGCATATTTATGTTGTGACCGCCAGTAAATGACGTTTGTCTCAGTATCGCATCACTATGAAGGTGGAATAAGTTCGGCGAGAAGACACATCCTTGTCTTATGCCCCCTTTCTGTTTTTTTGTATTTACTAAATTCATCTTCTATCCGTATGCAGGCGGTTTGCTGCCAGTATGGGTTTTGGATTATTCTAATATCTTTTCAAAATAAATCAAGCTTACCTAGCTGTTCAAACAGTTCTTTGTCCCATACTTTTTTTTAACTTTAAGGTTCATCCTGTACAAGGACCTCGGTCCACTCGAGGTAGAAGATTACGTTGTTATATGTATTTGTTGTTGATAGAGAACGCCTTTTCTCGTTTTTTACTGGAAATGAAATGACTACAACGTACAACGATAAGACTTTGAGATACGTGTTGACATTAATGACAAGAATGTGTATTTTGTTTTCGTGAATGTTATCTACAACATTAGTATTGTGTGTTACAATGTTCTCGGTGTTATTGTCTCTTTTGTTTCTTTAAAAGTTTGTGCTTACTTGTTTTTGTATGTTCCGAGAATATTGTTGTTAAGGGTAGCCTTTGAGACCGTCAACTATTGATGTTCACGGAGCGATGATGATAAGTCTGTGTTGTTCCTTTTACTGCTACTGCTTGTGGTGGAAAGTTCGTTTTTATAATGAAGTTTAGACTGATGAAATATCATCCCCATATATCATCACTGGTGGAAAGGTTATTTTTTAAATGATGAAATATTTATCTTTATTTCCAGGATAATGAAATATCCTTATCTTCAATCATCACTGTTGTTTTTAGAATTATGAAATTCTGGATCATAACATAATCTATAAAACATAGATGTAGACATGTATACTGGTATAACAGGGACGGTACCTTGGTTCAGCGTTTTACAGTGTGATAATTTCTAATGGCGATTTCAAGCAGAAAGTAATTAAGATTAAACTGTGAGAAAACACACACACACACACACACACACACACACACACACACACACACACACACACAAACTAAGTGCTGATGAGAATAAAAGAAGAAAGACCATATTACAAATAATAATTAAAAACCGTTAAAAATGTGTTTGAAGAAAGCTCTGGGAAGATTTGAACCTAGCAGAATAAACCGAGCAGAAATCATTAACATTTGCATATCTATAATTCTACCATTCGCCCAGGTCTTTGAATGTTGCTGCTACATATGTTCTGGTGCCCCTGCTATCTACCTTTAATAAAATCCAAAGAATAATCAGCAATATTATTCGTACTGATCTGGCGGCCAGGCTTCAGTCACTTTCCCACCGATTTATGGTCTTCGAAAATTTCCCAAAGTTCAAAGGATTCCCACTAGGCTTATTTAAAATACTATCAATCCAAAAACGTTTATAGACTAACCAAGTACAATGTTAGGATCTTTTGGGAATTAAACAATCCACAAGGGGCATCTGGTTTTCAAACAAAGAAACGTCGTGTCGGAAATCCATGCCAGAGGTTAGTAAATTTCTTATACAAACTAGCCAATATCCAAACAAGCCGAGAGAGAGAGAGAGAGAGAGAGAGAGAGAGAGAGAGAGAAAGAGAGAGAGAGAGAAAGAGAGAGTAGGTGACAAGATAGCCTGTCTGGTTTTAATCCTCCTCCGCCTCCAGTTGAGTTCTCGGCATGACGATAAACTACATCCGGCAGCAAGGCCTCTGATCGAGAGATTGGAGGTTTTGAGGACCGTGAAATCACCTCTTAATTGCTGTTATTCCCAGGTCTACCCTCACCCGGGGTGGTAGCACTTGTTAGTGTCCCAGCTATAAGCAAATAGTGAACCACCAAAAACAAAACACCGCGAAAGTATAAAAATACATTTTTATATGAAAAAATACCAACAATATAATTGTAAATCAAAATGACCTGCAATACATTTTATCTGTAGTTGAAGCGATAAAATTGTTTTCAAAATGTTTGAATTAAATTGGGCATTAAATGACCCATGAGGAGTTGATATTCTGAAGTATCTCCATTTATTACGAATTACTGCTAGAATAATTTTCCTGCTGGAAGTCTACATAAAAAGATTGATAATTATTTATTCCTTACATACTGGGAAATTCAATGTGTTATCATTAAACCCATTGTTAGATATCAATAGATTTTGTTGATTTGGGCCGCAAAATTAGTTTTCAGTGACTACGGCTGCAAGAATGACAACGACCACTAGGCGATATCCCCGTAGAATTTGACTACTTTGCTAATGTTGACATTCCATGACCGTGAAGATAAAAAGAAAAAAAGACACTGCCAAGAATATTACGTTTTTGGTAAAGATGGGACAAAACGACAAATTGACGAAACGAACCAAAAACAAGCAACAGAAGCGGCGAGACCGACAGCGAGGTATTATTAAATTTACCGCATTTCAAATGTATGAAATATTGTTTGATGACTTGAGGTATTGAGAGAATAAGTAATCCTGAGCGAAGGAGTACATATATTAGATGGGAAGAAATCTGGTTAATTGAAAAAAATTCTGTTTAAAAATATTAATTTGAACCTATAAAATACTTATGAGTAAGATATCGGGAAGATTTGAACATAAAATAAACCAAGATTCACCTATCTCCAAGGACTGAGGCATGTCACGTGGAAATCTATCCCCGTGATCTAAATAAAGGGTTTGGTTAGAAATCCCAACGTATATCATCTGAAGAAGGCCGGAGGGTACATCGGCCGAAAAGTTGTGAATATGGCAATAATGATGAAGACAAGTGTTCGAAAGATGTAAATATTTTGTAAAATAAGATTGTATTTATGTTGTGGAGTTATTTCCACAATAGAACTTGTAGTCGGACTAAATGCGTCCTAAATGGGGTAAACGCACAGAAACGTTAGGAACTGGTAAATAAGTGTTACGCAGAGTAATCGAGTTGTGGTCGCTGATAACTACTCCTCCCTCGACTACCTACTGACTCCTACTTATAATAGGTGGGAGAGTCTGTTACCTAGACAAGGTGTCTTTCACTATAACAATTTATTATAGGGATATATAAATCCGGGCAATGCTGGGTACTTTTGCTAGTTTTCAATAGACGTTCTTGTAAATTTCATATAAATGGTGGGATTAATGTGTGATTTTTTTTCCGGCCAAGACCAATTTGATTGTGTTCATATATGAACCACCGATATTCATACGACATTAGACCAGTTTCAAAATCAACTTTGACATAATATCAGTACATCGTTGTTTTTAACCAGTAACCATTTTCGGCTTTTGAAAGTCTGTAGTGTTCTTGCTTCGTGGAGCCTAGGGCAATGAATTTTATTAAATCAAAACACGTTTTAGTTCTCTGCGCGGAAACGGGACTCTCATCAGCGCCATATGTTTCAGCTCAAGCGCGAACATATGGCTGAAGGCGAATTCTATTTCCTACACACCGATGCACAGGTACACACATCCATTTATAGATGCACACACACACACACACACACACACACACACACACACACACACACACACACATATATATATATATATATATATATATATATATATATATATATATATATGTATGCTTGTATTCAGAAGTAAACTGTTGGTCTATCGTTAATAATTTTCACTCAGGAATTCCTTCTTGTTTTCATCAGATAAACAAACGAAAGCTCCTTTGACGAAAGTACGTTTTCTAAATCTAAAAAGACATGGCGACTGTAAATAAATGCTTCTTTTCATTCAGTCGAAGTAATTAGAGAATAGCTCATTATACAAATGAAAATTTCATAGATATTTTTTATCATTTCATCCCAAGCAAGGCGATAAGTCCAATAAGGCCCAAAGGGGGTGACTGGGAGGGAAAGAGAATTTGACAAAAAATAAACAATTTTTTTATGCTAATATCTTCACGAGTATGGTCCGTAAACATATTAGGTGAATAAGTCGGGAATGGAAGAGTCTCGGACATTTATCGCATGGTGATGGTCTTGGACATATATATATATATATATATATATATATATATATATATATATATATATATATATATATAGTTTACAAAAATCTAAGTAATCCGTATGGGTAGACCAAATGAGGATAAAATCCAGAGAGCTCAATGTAAATCAGAGCTAATAATTTAAATAAAAACAGATTACTTTAAGGTTCCATATAATAAATTACTTCACAAAAGCCCTTTTAAAGGACAGTGAATCATCAGATTTATTTCCAAATGTTGAAATGAAAAAATGAAAATAAATTTACACATTTATGACGGGCAATAATAAGGAAATTAACGAAGTGGGAGCAGTGCAGGGGGTAGAGAAACAGCATTGAGTTAGATGTGGCATTTCTATTGTTTCAAATTTAAATTTTCGCCGAAATCTAGACAGTGACACTTTAAATCTGTTAATGGAAGTTATAGCTTGATATAGGAGGGGGATATACCAAAAAGCATAAAAAGAAAAAAAGAAAAAGAGATTATATATATATATATATATATATGTGTGTGTGTGTGTGTGTGTTTGTGTGTGTGTGTGTGTGTGTGTGTGCTATGATTTATATAAATGAATATGTCTGCAAAGGAAATATTAATACAAAAGGAAAACTTATTTTATTACAACGCGTTTCGTTTGTTCAGGAACTTCATGGGGACAAATATAGAACTTTATTGAGAAACATGTATTTATAGACAGAGAAAAAGCACCATTGAGCTAACCGCTCCAATTCCACAAGTTTCTAAGGGAAAGTGAATTGATTTTGCCGTTGTTATTTTTCCTTCTTATCATGATATATATATATATATATATATATATATATATATATATATATATATATATATATATATATATATATATATATATATATATATATATATATATATATATATATATATATATATATATATATATATATATATATATATATATATATATATATATATATATATATATATATATATATATATATATATATATATATATATATATATATATATATATATATATATATATATATATATATATATATATATATATATATATATATATATATATATATATATATATATATATATATATATATATATATATATATATATATATATATATATATATATATATATATATATATATATATATATATAAATAAAAATAAAAAATATAAAAGGTACGGTGGAGTAATGGATAACGGCTTGGATTGAGGAATCGGAGAGCCGAGTTCGAATTCCAGTCGATTCCATTACTTACGTGCTAATACCCTTGGGAAAGGTGTGAATCTTCTTCTCCCTCCAACTATGGGTAAATAGCAGGTCTGGGTTCTATAGCTGGTCTAGGAGAAGGACAACTCTGAATTCAAAACCTGCGGAGGGTCGTTTGGGGACCTTGTGGCATCCGTTGCACCAGGTCCTTGTATTCGTCCCTCCAAAAAGTGTGGATGTCCCTGCACAAACCCTTCACCACTATAATCAAATCCTGTGTGGTTGTCGGGCTTTCGGTTTCTGGGAACTGATCTGTCTGACCCTCATACGACGGGAGAGCGATGTATATATATATATATATATATATAATTAGCTCTTGAAAATACATTTCAATTGAGCACTGTTGAGTGATAAGCTAATTCTATAAACAACAGCCACCTGCACTAATGCAAAGCTCTTCAGTAAAATGAATGGAGCACTTTGGTTGATTGGCATTTGTTTAGATTTGTAAAAACAATAGGCTAGTTGTGTAACTCTACCGAGTGAAGATAGCTCTGGCTGACACCAAATTAGTTGAGTTTCAATCCTGGCTTGAGGCATTCGGAAGTCTAGTCACACTGAGGAGCTGTGATACAGCGAAACAGTACTGTCTGTGAATGACATATATATATATATATATATATATATATATATATATATATATATATATATATATATGATCCCACAGAAGAAGAATAAAGACTTATACAGAGAGGACGACATTTTACATTTAGGAGACCTTTTATCAACAATTTATTAAAAGGTGAACGTTGGCGAATAGAACAAAATACTCAATGACATATTTGTAAATAGCGAAGGAGGAGGAGAAATTGGAACACGATTAAAATAGATTTTAATTGTAAACAATTGGACAAGTCCTGATTGTGTTGCTGATTACAATGACACATTTTTTTCTATCTTACATCGAGCTCGCTCGGTCCAACATCTTAGAGTTCTTGAGGCTGTGGGCATTAAATTTCATTAGGCGAGCAAAAAGAACACTCATTCATTCGTTCCTGATATTTCATCGGGGGAATATAAGTAATCTTTTTTCATTTTGGAACTTTTTATTTAAATTTGTAGTCGTTAATCTGTTTACAGTTTTTAACTAAATATTGTTTAGATTGTGATTAGAATGTTATGGTATAAGATGGACGTATGTGATGTATTAAAATCTAAACAATATTCATTTAAGAAATCAGTAGGTACTGAGGTCAATACCGAGTAGCGACAGTCTGTTTTATACTTGTACCCAATCTTCAGGTCATCAAGATTCAAACATGAAATTATGCATGTAATATTTCACAGTTCTCGAATCACTCTTTCATAGTCGGTCTAGCATCTTGAGATCGAAATTGTGGATAAACTATTCGATGTTGACGTTTGTTCTGTTGTTTTTCTTCAAATACTTTCGACCTTCTCAGTCATTACCAAGAAACCTGTGCTGTCTGTGCGACAGGCTGTATTCCATTGGTTACATCCTAATACTTATGAGAAAGCTGAAAGTTTAAAATAACTCATATTTATTTACACACACTCACACACGCGCGCATACACACACACAGACATATATATATATATATATATATATATATATATATATATATATATATATATATATATATATATATATACGAGGGTCATTCAATAAATAAGGTGAATTTTTCGGTATAAGGACTTATTTTTTTTCTTTTACTTCTTTTTCACATGGATTTAATTTCTTTTGCAGATAAAAAAAAAAACTTTGAGAGTTTTCGCGATTAACAACGATGGCCGATCAAGAAGCATGCTCCAGGATTGAACAGCGGTCAGTTATCAAGTCTTTGGTTGCTGAAGGGTGCAAACCAGTTGAAATTCATAGGAGAATGTCAACTGTGTATGGTGCCACATGTTTCAGCCAAAAAAAAAGTCTACAAGTGGGCTAAATTGTTTAAAGAAGGACGGAGCAGTGTTGAGGATGAAGACAGGCTTGGGAGGCCTACAGAAGTGAGGTCTCCTGAAGTGATCGAATCAGTCAATGACCTCATTCAGTCTGACAGAAGGATGACAGTGGATGACATTGCAAGGACTTTGAGCTTATCTGTTGGGACAAACGCAGGGGTCATCAGTCAGAAGGAGTCATCTTGCGTCATAACAACGCAAGGCCTCACACAGCAGCCCAAACGGTGCAGACCATCAACGAGCTGGGCTGGGAACTGCTCCCTCATCCCCCTTACAGTCCAGATCTTACCCCTTCAGACTTTCACCTGTTTGGTTCCTTGAAAGCGTTCACGAGAGGCACGAAGTTTAAAAGTGACGATAAAGTCAAAAGTGTTGTGAGCGACTGGCTGAGACATCAGTCCAAAGACTTTTACGCTGAGGGAATACGGAAGCTTGTGCACAGATGGGAAAAGTGTGTGACAGTGCTGGGAGACTACGTTGAAAAATTAAAATAAGAGCAAACTTCTATCTGTATTAGTTGTCCTTATACCGAAAAATTCACCTTATTTATTGAATGACCCTCGTATATATATAATCCAATTGAGCCAGAAACTTCCTATCTAGGTTTCACCTAAATGGATCTTCAGTGGGCTCTGAAGATCCACTTTCATAAAACATAGGTAGGTAGTTTCTGGTTCGCTAGTATTTTTTATTCTCTGCTCTACTTAGTGAATTGAACACTTTACGTTTTTTCTTATTTTACTCGATTGGTTTTTTTTCATTTGGCATTATGGCGTTAGGCGAGTTTTTCGACCAACTCGGATGTTTTTTGTCTTTTCTATTTTTTCAAATTTTTTCCCCAGACACCAGTTTGTTTAAATATATTTTTATTTACAAATTATACTAAGCGTTTTTTTTTATACCAGTCGAGTTTAGGTATCAAAATAAACATTTTATATATATATATATATATAAAACTTAGAATCTGAGAATAATAAACCTATTTTCCTGTTTAGCCTTCTGCCTCTTTTGAGTCCAAAAGGCTCTAATTAACTGAATATGATTAAATATCTCACCTGGCAGGGTTTTCTTTCGGATAAGCCATATTGCTTTCGCTTCTCTAATCCAACTGCTCGTGTGTTAACGGTTATTAATGAATGATTCTGTCAAGAATTAGATAAGAACGGTGAAGTTTATTTCTGGGTGAATATTTCTTATCAAATCGTGAAATGAAATTTGTCTTAAGCAGTCATTCTTTTCGATATTTTGACATCAATGAGTGTGTCCACCTTGGATTACTTTCTTCCTAGGTTTCATTAACGACGTTCTCGATGGCATCAGTTCTCGAATTTGTATCTATGCTGATGACACAGTTATTTCCTTCTGTCTCATTGGTAAGCCTGATAGGTTTGATAAAGTCAAATTGGCAGCTGATTTAAAAAATGACCATAAATCGTTAACTGGAGCAAGAAATGGCTTGTTAATTTCAACGTCTCCAAAATGATACTTTTTTAATTGTCATATAGAACCTTTTTAGCCTTCCATCAGTATGGCTGATGCTAACCTCGGGTTAACTTTAACTGGCATGAAGTGAAACGATTATATTGAACCAACTGCTAGGTCCGTTGCTAGGAAAGTTGGTTCATTGTGTCGTTCTAGACAATTTTTATCGCCCGAATCTCTCTTGATATTTATAAGTCTACCATTTGTTCGTGCATTGAATATTGCTGTCAGATCTGCCTTGGCGTTTCTATTATGCATTTAAAGATTCTTGATAAAATCCAAAGAAGAATATGCAATGTTATCAAACCCGACCTGGCATCTCAGCTTCAGTCACTGTTCCACTGTAACGTAATTTCACTGTGCCTTTTCTATAAATATTTTTATGGTAATTATGCTAACGAACTTTCCTCTATGCTAGCTAGATTTGATTAATTTAAGCTCAGTACTAGATTGTCAGCCTGGTCTCATCATGTTACAGTTGAAATGGCGAGATGTGACCGTAAGTTCTGTGTTAACAGTTTCTTCCCTTGCACTTCTCACTTGTGGAAATCTCTTCTGGCTTCTTGCTTTCCAATCAACTTTTGTTCTCTCTCTTTAATACTTTATTTTTCAGTTTATTCCAGACTCAGCAACACCTTGTGTCTTTATCGTCTTGCTTGACGTGAAATGATAACAAAAAGCTACAGTGGCACGACCGCTTTCCCTTGAAATACTTCAGCAATTCTTTGAATTGCACCTTGTTGAAATGATAATTATTTCAACGAGTTTAAACACGGTTTCACTATTAACGACGCCACGGGGTAAGAGGCCTTTTTAGTCCGTCAAGCCTCGTATTAAGCCTGAGATTAATGTCTTTAAGATTCCGTAACTGTTTCTACGTCGATGTCGTGTAATGACTTAATTTATGCATCGTTTTCTGAGACAATGTTCTCGGTGTTTTATCCGGCCAGCCGTAAGACCTACACCCACGCCTTCGTATGACAAAGTTTCACATGAAATTTGTGATATGCAGTCAACCCAGGGTTTTCTGCATCTCAAGAATTCATCTTGGATATTTTTGTTCTTATTCAAATATCCTGTCTCCTACAGAAGGTAGCGAAGGAAAGCGAGAAGAAAGGTCATCAGCAAAAGGATGCGGTCAAAGTGCAAACTAAAATTCGGGGATACTAAAACCAAACAAGTACAAAAATTTAAATATCTGGAAGGTGTTCGAACAGAGGACGGAAAATGAGACACTGCGATCCGAAGATGTATGTTGATAAATTATTAAATAATTGTCGGACTAAATCCATTTCATATTATGTTGTCAATGATTAGGTTAAGGTAAGTTTTGTGAGCAGATATGGTCGTTCGGGAAAGATTGCCGAAGATTTGTTGTTTATAAACAATAATTTGGACTTTGCTAACGAGACGCTTCTTTGTGACTGAATGGTTAACAATACATCAGATCAAGTGATGGTTCCTTTGGGGTTACAGGTTCGATCCCTGTCGGAGAGGCACATATTCTCTACGGCATTTCTCGAACATTCAGGCTGATAAATGTAATTAATACTGTTTATTTAAAAACGGAGCATGTACTTAAATAAATTGTATCAATTAAAAATAGCGTATAAACAGAAAATATATTAAATAATTATCGCACTTAATATATATATATATATATATATATATATATATATATATATATATATATATATAATGAAATATAGTTATAAGATATGCTATATTTATGGGTTAAAGTGATGATAGAGTGTATTTAAATATAAAAGTAGGCATTGAACTCAACACCTCGAGGCGACAGTCTGTTTCATGCTAAACGCAATCGACATATATATATATATATATATATATATATATATATATATATATATATAGATAGATAGATAGATAGATAAGGATAGAGCACATGTAAATACAAAAGTGAACATTAAAGTCAACACTCACAGGCGACAGACAGTTTCATGCTAAACGCAATTATCAGGTGACCTGATGATTTCGTTTAGCATAAAACAGTCTGTCGCCTCTGAGTGTTGACTTTAATGTTCACTTTCATATATATATATATATATATATATATATATATATATATATATATATATATATATATATATATATAATACGAAGTGGAATCTTTTCTTGGTTATGTTGAGAACCTTTTTGGACCCAATTTTATTGTGAAAGCATTGGTTTGGATAATAAAATCTGACATAACGTACGAGTGACAATAATGTTGATTATAATAATTAGTCATCTGCTTTTGTTCAATGTCGAAAATCTTGATGGAGCTTTTTGAAAAATGTTCTATATTGATATAAATATTATTAGAGATTATTATTCATTAATCACTATTTCTGCCTGTGACTGATTACAAATAAACATGACTTATTTCTTGCTATTAATAACAATTTCAAGCAAGCTTATTTAGTATCTGTTACTCATTAGTTGGTGACCACAGAATTACGTCATCTCTCTATTTATGTTTTGGTTTTTCTCCACTTCTCTACCTGGAAGGCACCTTACCTTGAAGACACAATTTAGACTGCAATATATCATTTAATGTGCCCAAATAGTTTCAAAGATTTGTAACAGATGGTATCCAAGAATGGAGGCAAATTGGTTACATTTCTAAGAATGGTTAATTTTGTTCTATCTTCGTGATGATGTGCATCATATGGTTCTAGAATGTGACAACCATTTAATTTTTCTTCCTTTATTATTTATTTTTCAATCGTTTAAATTCTTTCTTTTTTCTTTCAGTCTTTCTTTACAGAATATCTAACCCCAATAAGAGTAACATCACTATTTGTACATAAATAAATTATGTCAAAGAACATAAAAATAACGGAATATGAGAAAATCTGCAGTGAATCGCTGATACCTCCCGGCAAATGGAGCGATCGATTTTGAAAAAGTTCGTCAATGAAAGTTTGGAGTTGAGGTGCTGAATATGATATCTATCAGCTAAGTGACAAATTTTATTTGTATTATTCCCCTCCTCTCCCTCTCTCTCTCTCTCTCTCTCTCTCTCTCAGTATATATATATATATATATATATATATATATATATATATAAATGTAAAATGGACTCTCCCCCCGGATTCGAAGTATGAGGATCTGACAACTTAAGCAATTGATTCAGTTATGAATTTTCTGTGATAATCTTAGTTTGTCAGATCCTCATACTTAGAATCCGAGGGGAGAGTCCATTTTACATTTATATATATATATATATATATATATATATATATATATATATATATATATATATATATATATAGAGAGAGAGAGAGAGAGAGAGAGAGAGAGAGAGGAATAATACAAATAGAGTAATAGTGAGGCTTGTGGGATGACAGCACTGTTAGATTGACTGACTTTTTAGATCTTGCTCTCACATCTTGAAGATGATTCAGACTAGCAGATTGAAAACTGCTAAGTCCACTAAAACACGTTGATCTCTGCTTTTCTCGCTCCAAGGCTAAGCGCTCGAGAGTGTTATGAGTAATATTGACTGCTGACATGTTACTCTTCAGCTTGTCTTGTTTGTATCTAAGCCATGGACGTCCTACATTCCTGTAGCCCTGCTCTAACTGACTGTACATTAGGATATTGGATATCCTGTCATCAGACATTCTCAAGACATGACCAGTCCACCATAACTGAGGCTGTATGAGGAATGTCTCGATTCCTTCAATATTCTACATTGGATGTCCTGTCTTGAAGGCTAACTCCACGGAGGGTACGCAGAGAGCTCCTATGGAAAACATCCAGCTAGCGTATATGGTACCTGTATGGAGTCCACGACTCTGAGCCGTACAAAAGGATATATATACAGGGTGTGATGGGTAAATTCTCGGCAATTTATATTTTTTATTCCGCACATGCGCGTTGTTTGTTTTTGATTTTGTCGACTGCACAGTATAGTAAGGTCAGTTGGGCACCGCCTTTGAGAAAAAGAACACCATGACGCAATTCACTCCGCCAGAAAGTTCCAATACAAACATTTCAGAGTGTTTGAGTGTCAATCTGAAGACACTGCAGAGGATCCGGAAAGAGTTGGATGAGTCTAATGATGATTACGAAGGGGTTTAAGTGATCACTGGTGATGGCGACATGCCTCCATTCATCTTCCGATAGGACATCAGACTCAACATGCCTGCATCAAGTGCTTTGATGAGGTTGTGCTGTCCTGGGTCAAGAGGGTGGCTGCTGGAAGACCTTATGTCTGGCAACAGGACTCTTCACCGTGTCACTCAAGCAGGAGAACCCAAACATGGCTGTCAAACAATTCTGTGACCATATTACCTCATACATCTGCCCACCTAATACCCCTTAATTATTGTGGGGGGGGACATTTGATCGAGAGACCAACAAAATTCTTTGAAGCACCAAAGATAAACTGGCTGCAAGGATTATGTAAACATTGGCTAACTTAAACAAGGAGACCGCCCAGAAGAGTTGCAGGAGATTTCGAAGTCGTCTGGATGTCATGGTTGAAGCCAATGGCGATTTTATTTAATAAACTTACTCTTTCGATTTCAAGATATTTTTGTGCAATTTTGGTAAATATATCTGTTAAAATCAGATGTCAGTGTTATTTTCGTTTTTGCGTCATTTAGGCGACAGTTGGGGTGGCCGAGGATGCATTCCCGAAGCTGGGTAGAGTACTGCGAGACAGGAGGATTTCTATGGTGACAAAGAAAAGAGTACTGAGCTGCTACGTGACATCTGTCCCCCTATACAGCAGCGCATGTTGGACGGTCTCCTCAAGGATGAAGAAGAGAGTCAAGGCGGTAGAGATGTGGTTCTACAGAAGGATTCTGAGGATATCATGAACCGAGCATGTGAGCAACGATGAGGTCTCGGAGAGGATACAAACAAGGAGGAGGCTTAGGCTTAACATAAGGAAGAGGCAGATGAAATTTCTGGGACACGTAATGAGAAAAGAGGGCCTGGAGAATCTGATACTCACGGGATGAATAGAGGGGGAAAAGAGACAGGGGAAAGCAGCGCATGACATACGTGGCAGGCTTGGGCAGGTAGATGGCGGAGCGTGGTCTGAGGGAGTTGACAGAAACACAAAAACTGTTGAGAGCCATCAAGGATAGGTGGGGGTGGAGGGCCATGATCGCCTACGCCCTGAAAGGACACGGCACATAAAAAGAAAAAGAGACGACAATTTATCCATCATATCCTGAATATATATATATATATATATATATATATATATATATATATATATATTTGTGTGTGTCTGTGTGTGTGTATGTGTGTGTTTGTGTGTGTAAAGAATTCATTAATATAATTTTTAATTAGACATTTATTTTTACGACAAACAGTATTTTCGTGGATATCCATATTTTTGTAGTAGCCCCGTTTTTTTAAACAGTGTGAATTACTTCTACCGGCCTGCGCATTCGAAAGTCTTAATAAAAAAAGTGCTTTCCGGTGTAGCTATTACAATATCATTTAGTGTAATGAGTAATATATTGGTATTTCACAGAGCGCACCGTTACTATACTGATCCTAGACAGTCGAGCTGATCCGAGTATAAATGCTTCCATCAGTGTTGATAAATATTATGCTTGTTATAGTAAAGATTATTACATTTAAAAACTAAAAGAGTGTAGTCTTTTTGGGGTAACTCATTTACATGTAAAGTTTCAAAATCTATAAATAGCTACAGCTATTACACATGAGGCAGTTGAGTGCATACTATTTCTTGTGAGTCAGTAACATTATAATGCAATGCTGGTTAGACAAATTAGAGCCTCACTGACCATGCCCTATTCTAGCGATGAAAATATATTGCATAAAAAGAATAGTGAATCTAATCTACAAGAGGCAGGAATCATAATGCAAAGTGGAAAGCAGCCCTATGACAATAGAAACAAATGCAAATGGGATATTAGCGCATCCAGACCAAGTTTGATTGGAACACGATAGCGATGAAGAAATGTACAGCGAATCTGAAAGTTATGCTGGCGAAAGTCTCAAGAGAAGACAAACATGACAGTGAAATCGAGTAATATAGACTCTGAAGATGAACAGACTTTACAGAGGAACACTCCTATGCAAAAAGATCTCCCATATCTAGACAATCGCTTAGGGAAACGGGGGAAACTAGTGAGGGGGACAGAATATCCCAGAAGAAATAATAGGGAAAATAAGGGGATAAAACCTCTTCGGCACAGGGAGATGAGGTGACATGTGAAGTCTCAAAGACTATAAACACCTACACCTATGACCCATAAGGTACTTAAGTGCATACTACTTCCCGTGAGTCAGTAACACTACACTAAAATGCTCGGTAGACAAAGTAGAGCCCCACTGACCATGTCCTATGCTACTAATGAAAACCTATGGTATAAAGAGAATAGTGATTTTTTTGTTTCTGGTGACAATAATTCATTGATTATTTATTCTAGTTATTAATTAATTAATTGCTAATTTGGGTTTTATTGTTATTTTATGCTATTACTACTACTACTACTACTACTACTACGTGTTCTAGCACGAAGTCACAAGTCATCATGACCGATAGTTTGAGCGCACTGATCTTGTTCGCACCAGATTATGCTCACTTTTTTCCTACGCTGATATAAGTCCACACAGTAACCTTCTTGAGTCGTCCTGTGTATGACGATAAACTACATCCAGCAGCAAGCCCTATGATGGAAAGGTTTTCAGGAGCGTGGAACCACCTCTTAACTGTTGTTGTTTCCAGGTCCACCCTGACCTGGGGTGGTAGCACTTGTTACGGTTCCAGATATGGGCAAATAGTTAACCCCTAAACTGGTGTCAAAATATTATGAAAGTATAAAAATAGATTTTTATAGTAAAAATACCAGCAATACATTTTTGAAAAAAATATTACTGAATTCTTGCAAAGAATACATATTCTATTCATACGAATCGACCCTAAAAATCTTGTCGGCATTAAATAACCCACTGTGGTTGATATGCCGTAAAACAAAATAAACTAAGCCAATCTACCTTGAGTGGATCTTGGGCTTTGCATTGGTAAACATCAGTAAAAAGATGCCTTGATCTTGATCCCGGTCCTTCTCTTTATCCTTTCCTCTAACAGCCCCCTCTTTTCTCTGTAACCCCTTGCGTGCTAGTGGCACTCTCGCCTTGCTTGGGACAAAATGCTTAAAAATAAAAAATAAAAAAAATACCGTAGAATTAGTATTATGTCGAAGCTTACCCCAGAGTTGAGATAGTTGTAAATTTTTTCGTTGGTCCCGGTGGAAATATTCGACTCTGAAAAACGGCATCTTCAGTTCAATTAGACACCCATTTTGTTTGATGCTGTTCCCTTTTTGTAAACTGAAATTCAATCAGGTCATTTCTTTTTTTTTTCTTTTTTTTGTTACAGAAAACGAAACGAAAATATTTCATAAAATGAATGCCCTGAAGATAAATAAATATTATAAAAGAGAGACCTTCCAACAACTCGTGAATTATGGAAACACCTCCCAGCCCTAACCCGCATTTCTTTTTTTTATCATTCGGACGATTTTTTTTTTTTTGCTTTGTTTTGTTTAGTTTTTCTTGCTTTTTGTGTGTGTGTATGTGTGTGTGTGTGTGTGTGTGTGTGTGTGTCATTAAGTTTTCTTTATATGCGACCCGCCCAGATACATGATTGGCTTGCATAAAAGCCACGCCCACCCACAGCACATGGTTCGTTCTCAATGGGCGACTACTAATCAGAAACACAGAATTATAGGTTGGCTGGATAGCGTCTCGCAAACTGTGGAGACACAGAATGAATTCTCTTACATAAGCAATACTAAAATACCGAATGCCGTTTATTACATAAACAGATAACAAACAAAAGAATACACTTACATAAGTATATATATTTCTGCAAATGTTTTTAAATTCACATTTATATTTGAATGTGGTTTGATTTTAAATCCGGTTTGAAAAATTTTAGCTGCCTTTTTTTTTCTTTTTCTTTTTTTGCGACAGTTATTTCATTTTGTTTCGATTCTTACGCCAAAAATATTGTGAGTAGAATTTCTGGAGAAAGTCAAACACATTTAGACAAATAAAAAATAATGACGGTAGAGAACGGTAATGCTACAACGAATAATGTTGCACATCATCGATCATCGACGTCGTTACAACAGCAGCCGACTGAAAATTCTGTACAGGTCAATGGAAGTATAAACGCGGGGCCGGCTAAGAACATGGACGGCCCTGTGCAACTTAAAAAGAACATCGGACTTTTCACTAGCGTTGGTATTATTGTCGGGACAATTATTGGATCAGGAATATTCCTCACCCCTCGAGGTGTATACGAAGGAGCAGGTTCGGTAAGTGATAACACCGCATTTTTTTTAAAAAATACACTACAAAAATACCTTAAAGGCAGCGATTTTCAACCGCGCGGTCCTCTTAAGGGTGCCGGGAATTATTGAAAAAAATTTTGAAAAAACACCAGACACAGGTTTCACACTAAATAAGCTGCGCAAATAATTGAATAGAAACATTGAAATAAAGTAAGTTCATGTATTTATTAAAAAAATCTATGTTTTTATTTCATAACATTTAAATGTATACCCTTTAAAAATTTTGTTACGTGTGCTGTGATATCTCCATTTTCTCTTAGGTGTGCCGTTGCTTAAGAACGTTGAGAAACACTTCCTTAAAGTAATGGAAAACAAATTAAGAATGTATTTTAGCAAGGCTCTCTATAACTTCTTTTCCTCTAAATAGTCTTGCTTGACAGAGTTCAAAAGCGTCTCCGAGTATTTGTTGGAGAAGAATTCTTTTCCATCCTCCAACTTCTCTCTCTCTCTCTCTCTCTCACACACACTCACACACACACACACACACACACACACACACACACACACACACACACACAGAGGCGGGATGTGGCTAGTCTCTCATTGCTCCATCACTACTAACATCGAAAGTGCTCAGACGAAGTATATTCTTTGGTTCCGCCATGTCTAACCTTCACGGCTCGGACCCGCCATGACACTCATATAGTACTATCCACCCATATTTTCCTCTGTATTCCATTGTCGAGAAGTTCCACTTGAACAGCTTCTCCTCGCGAACCACTGTTCTGTGGAACAGACGCCCAAGAGGATGCTTCCCCGATCACTACAGTCTTAAACTGTTCAAGTCTAGAATTAACCGTTATCTTCCCCTCCTATCCGTATAAACCACCCCTTAACGTAATCCTCTACTTCGGGTGACCTCCGTGCCTTGTACAGGGTGAACCCTACTGTAAAAAAAAAAAAAAAAACGCAAATTGCGCATTACCATCTCTGTTCCTTGGAAGTGGTTCTCCATTGCGTTCTCCACGGTTTTGAAGTCAAAATTGTCCTTCTCCCAAATTGGTTGCCTACCAAATCTATAGAACACAGTCTGCCCTACTGTTTTTACTGAAAAAGAAGATAAACTCAAGTCTTTCCGAAGAGCGTAAGTTTGAAGTGATAGCAACACCAGAATTGA
>OZ038519.1:11237710-11272710 GCA_964036315.1 Acanthosepion esculentum | reverse complement strand
ATGTTTAGGGGAAAAAGAGACTAGATTTCCGTTATCAGCGATTGTTATGTTCCGAGATCGCTCAGATATTTGAAAACGTGGACCCAACTGAACATTATGATTTTTTTTTGTCCATTATGCATAGATATGTGTCGTCTGCATTCATGTCTGTAGTTTTAGTTCACAAAAGATTATCAACAAACTAATATTAGGTTGAGATAATTGTAACAATATCGAGGAATAAAGATTTTTTGACTAATAAAATGTACGGCGTTCACTTCTTATATCCGCATCCCTTGCAACTTGTCAGACGACCGGTTTTTTCTTTAAAATGCGGACGTTCACCTTTGCATTGTGATAGATCACTTTATGCTGTCTCTTTGACGGATCTAAATTAGCCCAATCACGACATGAATGCTGTTTGATGCACCAGTGTTACATAAACACAAATTAATTGTTTGTTTTTTGTTATTGTTTTTGGTTTGTTCGCGGAAAATGAAAACCGCTGAAGAATGACACGTAAAACTAGTCAGGGGTGGGGAGGGTCTATTTCTTAACTTATTATAATAGTGCCTATCCCTCCCTCCCTTCGTCAGTTCCTTGGTTAGCACATACGTACGTTATGGCCTGCCAATACCTCATAAATAATGGACTATTCCGATTTGATTGCGAGGAAAAAAACGGAGAAGACGTAACAGTAACGCTACTCGGTTTCAATGAGAAAAAGAAAGAAAGAAAGAAACGCTTTGCCAATACCCCATAAATAATGGACTATTCCGTTTTGATCGCGAGGAAAGACGAGGACATATCAGATTATTGATTGATTCATTTTCTACAGCTTATCAACTCCTAGCAGGTTATTTAAAACCAACAAATATTTTTAGATTGTAAGAATATTTTTTAGTGGCAGGGGGGTATTAATAATGAAAAGATAAAAGTCTGACTAATCAACCCACAGATGGGGGGAGGAGGAGAAGAGTTGAATTCACAGCTTTCCTAATGATATTTACGCTTACGTGTATATAACAAACCCAACGGGAATTAGCACTCGGCTTTCCGATTAAGAATCCCGAGCCATTATCCATTACACTACCCACACATTCAAACTTACAACGCCCGGTATTCCCAAGTGGTCTCCCATCTAGATTCTGATCAACTTCGACGTTGCTTAACTTCGGTGATCGTACGGGAACAGGTGTTTCAACGTGATATGACCGTAAGTCTGCCATATCAGAGTCGCTGTTTCATTTCCAGTGCACTCAATTTGAAAGTTGGGGTTTGACATGATAAATTCAGACACAAAATATATTTTTGAAAATTGTAACCGTTTTTTTGAGAAGGCAAATATTAAGTTTTTAAATATTAAGTTTAGGTTCACAATGGTAGTCCTGCAATTTCATTCCGGTGATCAACGAAAGCGCAGCCTTATAAAATTTATAATTTGCTGAAGCTTTACAAATTGTATATCTGGACAAGATGCATGACAAAGCACATTATTACTAAATCATTGTGCCATTAAATAAGACCTTCATTTACTTCAAAGTGAAATTACACAGAACAATCGAGCGATATTATGACGTAATGTTATACACTGCATTTGTTTTAGTGCGATTTTCAATAAACAATGCAAATTTAAAACATTTTGTCTTATAATTTATACCCAGCAGTATTAGGGTGTTATAGAAAATTTTATCTATTTTTTTGTTTTTATTAATTATGATCTAATAAATTATCTAACAAATCTTATTCACTGAGTCGCCTTTTTTGTAATCTTTTACAATTTTTTACGCACTTTTTGCTTATCGAATACAGTAAAAAAAAATGATATATTTTGCTTGTGGTGATTCATAATTAGAATTCTGGTTTGAATATATTTTCCATTCAATGTATTTAATACAAAAATATCAACTTTATTTGGATTTATCCCTGAAATAGTAAAATTTTGAATTCACTTTGCAAGTAACAAAAAGCGGAAATTAGGGATTTCTGTAGATTTTTCAGACGATCTTTAAAACTACTCAAAAAATGATAAAGCTATGAATCTAATATTTGGCGTCAGTATTTATCACATTAAACCACAGCTTTTAGACTGAGTGCAGTGTTGATCTTGTAAAAAACGTGAAAAATCAGCCTGCCCTACTGAGTAATTCTATGGGAGAGTGTCATTTCGTTTATGTATAATTGTCAAGTACAAGGCTGCCCAACCAATCCTCGTGATATTCAAAATGTGTGGCTACGTTCCAATATATTTCGTATCATTAAGTTTCGACAGATGATATGTTTTCTTGACCGAACTGAATTTTTAAATGGTCGGCTATTGTGAATTGTTCACAGAAAATATGAATATTTGTCTTGGAAGAAATATATTAATTCGTTTTAGACTGTGTTCTTTGGATTAGTTGAAAATAAATGAAAGAAAACTCGAAAATAAATGTAGTTTCCTTTTCATCAACAATCCATGTTTGATGAAAACCTAATCTGATTGCATTTTTGAGCACAAATAAAGGATTTAATTTCCTATGATTAATCTCAGATTTAAGATTATCTTGTAGTTGTCTAAGCCCGGTGGGTGGGGGATGATATCTAACCAACGTTTTACCCTCGGGCCTGTATTTGCCGTCGAATTTGGCCATAATGTAGACTCCGTAACTCAATTGATCAGTAATAAAAATAGCATACCATTATGAAAAAAGACCCCAGATTTAATAAAAATAGCATACCATGGTGAAAAAAGACCCCAGATTTAATAAAAACAGCATACCATGGTGAAAAAAGGCCCCATATTTAATAAAAATAGCATACCATTGTGAAAAAAGGCCCCAGATTTAATAAAAATAGCATACCATTGTGAAAAAAGGCCCCAGATTTAATAAAAAATAGCATACCATGGTGAAAAAAAGGCCCCAGATTTAATAAAAATTAGCATACCATTGTGAAAAAAGGCCCCAGATTTAATAAAAATAGCATACCATTGTGAAAAAAGGCCCCAGATTTAATAAAAAATAGCATACCATGGTGAAAAAAAGGCCCCAGATTTAATAAAAACAAAGTTTTATCGTCAATATATTATTATTAAGAGGAAAAACCAATGGATTTTTTATTAAATTAATTTTTTTTTATCCATTTTCAAAATTTCGGTTAAGTATTTCGAAATTTTGGTTAAAAATCTTGATTTTTTTGCGTCAGCAGGAAGACCATAAATTAGTATAGAAAATTTTAACGCCATTTTTGCGGTGAAAAACATTGATTTTGAAATTCTTGCAAAAATCAAATAATTGTCTGATTTTAATGAAACTGCCAGGATTTATTCACAAGTGAACGAAATTATTTCAGAAATTTCTTTTTTTTTTAAATCTAGGTAATTTTTTTTTTATTGTTAACCCCCCCCCCCTCTTACATTCATTCACGATATCACGATTCTTAGAAGGGATTCTAAACATGTCTTTAGCGCAAGGGAACTCTGATTGAAACTTAGCAGCTTTTTTATCATTTTAAAATCTATCTTCAACTTACATGCTTTTATTAGAAATCAATTCGGCTTTCTTTCGGAGGATTGGCGCGATTGCGTCTCGATTAAGGAACGAGCCTCGCGAAACGGTGTGGCTCTTGCAGCGTGTCTCACTGGTGACGGTTCGAGGTAATGTTTTCTCCATCATAGCACCTGGCAAAGGATAGAAAAAATTGTTTATAGTTACGTGTTCTGGAATTGTCATCATTGGTCGACTGAACTTGCTTTGTTTCAATGACTTTTGTTTTGTTATTATTAGTTACTTTGTTCATTAAAATATGTTATTTCGCATACTCGAAAAAAAATTCTGTTATTTCCCTTTACAATAGTTTACGCGAAGGTAAAATTAATTCTGCTTCTATCCGCGTATAAAAGCTGGAAAAATTGACATTAAAACTTAAAACAAAAATCGATGAAGAATTTTCCCCAAAGGACATGTATCTGAAATCCGCCTAACATTACATTTTATATATCTATAAAGGTGTAATGTTAGGCTTATTAGAAGAGCTATGGGTGAAGTTATTCTCCCATTTTTATTTGCCGCCATTTTGGGTATTATAAATAATCATGATAAATAAATAAACGGCAAATTCTGTCTATCGGTCCGTGGGATTGAAAGCCCCTGTAACTCGGTCCACACTTGTCCTACATAGAAATATTATAACTTTTTGGAATCGGGATGATCCCGGGATTGAAATTCTGCCCGTCATCTGATGCTTGAACAGCCAACATTAGGATTTATGTCCGGATGAGGAGGGAACAGTTTTAAAATAACTGAAACAAAATTAGTGATTTTAAAAGTTTTAAATTTATATTGAGTTTAAAGTAACAGAAAAACTTTGTGAATTCAAAAATGTTTGTTTTAAATTCAGTTTATCTCCAAAACTTTGTGAATTGAGAAAATAAATTTTATTTCTTCAAAATGCCAAGGGATCAGAGTTAAAGTGAGAGGTTTCGAGGCGTGATATTTTGAAGTTCCGCAAAATTTGTGATTTGAAGAACTCAGCTTAATTGAAATTCCACAGAGTTTCTGATTTGAAGTACTCAATTTTCGGCTTGATTAGAATTTAGTCCCAAATTGATCTTTCGGCCCAAATCGGTCTTTTGGCCGGAATTGAACGTATATCCAGAATCAGAGTTAAAGTGAGCTTTTGAAATTCCATGGTGTGGATTGAGGAATTCAAAGTTATTTCTTCAAAATTATCATTGCTGTTTTCTAAGCTGGACCAGAGGTTTCTTTAGTTTTGGTTTGGGGACCCAACTAGCCCTCCGCAGGAGCTAGCTTAAAGGTCCACACAGAGTGTGGCTTTTAAGCTAGAGATATAACAACACCGTATTTCAAGAACGGAACAAAATGGCTGACAGGAAAAGGAATGACAAATATGCTTTGTTCTCTGAGAGACTTTTATACGACTAAGTCATACAAAAAATTATATATACATATTTATACGTATCACATACAGAAAAATATATAACACATATATTACAACAACTAGTGTGAAAGGAGAGTATAAAGATAGTCTTGTGTATAATAATTCCCAACAGGAATCGTTGCTGCTTCAAATTCTTCTGTATTTCTGGAGACGCCATATTTATGATTCCACATTGAAGCAGGTTGGATTTATCTGCTATGTCCCTAGCAAGGACATATTCCTAAAACGGGGAAATGGAGAGCATTTGGGTTTTTTTCCAACATGAGAACTGCGAACCGGAGATAGTTTCTTTCTATATCTGGGGGAAGATATATTCCCAAAGGGAAACGGCGCCACGGACTTGTAAACTGTGCCACTTGCTGGAGAAGGCAAATTTAGCCTTGGCTAGAGCAAAAAAAGCAACCGTTTGTTTTGTCTTCTGAAAACCGATTGAAAAACTACCTACTTTCGTCATTCTATCGAATAGTGACGTCCCTAAACAGCCGTCACGTGACCTATATAACATTATCTTCATCAAAGGGAGATAATTGCTTTTTTTCTATGCCTACAAGCGGATTATACATAGGAATCTAGACTAAGGAATTTAAGCGCAGTACTAGATTGGCGGAAAGGTCTCATCATATTGTGCTTGAAATGGCTAGATGTAACCGTAAGTTCTGTGCTAACAGTTTCTTCTATCGCACTACTCATTTGTGGAATTCTTTTCTGTCTTCTTGCTTCCCAGTCAACTTTGATCTTCAAAAATGAAGTTACCTTCCATTTTCTTAAATCTTGTTCTTTTATTGTCCTCTCTCCCCTTGCGTCTTTATAGCTTTATTGCATTGCTGAAATGATTACAAAATATATATTGCATGCAGATTTGAACGTTTTTTTTAATTGTTCACAAAGTTATTTAATTTTGAAGAACATTTAAATTGATTCACATTAATTTCTTCAATAAGAAGAACTTAAAATTATAAAAAATATATTTGTATATATAAATATTCCATGAACACTTTCCATTTCGATATTAGGTTGAGTCCTGAAGAATTTTCATTTTTGCTTATCAATCTCTTCAAAAAATAATTACAGTTACATATATATGTAAAATCGGTGCCATTTTATATGTTGTTAATGACGAATGAATGACCGGTGTTGAGGTGTTCAATGATAGACAACGTCCCCTTCAAAACTAATTTTGTGTAGCCTTTAAATAAAGGTGAAACGGATAGAATCGGGAAAAACCTGATTGGTCAGAAAGTATTTTCAAATTGTTACTGCTTAATTCTGATTGGTCAGAAAGTATTTTCAAATTGTTACTGCTTAATTCTGATTGGTCAGAAAGTATTTTCAAATTGTTACTGCTTAAATCTGATTGGTCAGAATATCGATGTTTCAAGATAATAGCTAAAACGAAAATGTGAATTATCATTTCCGTTCAATTTTTACAATTTTCACATCCATAGACATTACGGGGGATATGACACTGAAATCCGAAGGTGTAATGGGATAGCCAAGGAAGCATTCCAAAAGCTAAGCAAAGTACTAAGAAATAGAAAAGAAAATCGCTACAAACAAGGAAAAGAGTACCAAACTGCTACGTGATATCTGTCCTCCTGTATGGCAGTGAGTACTGGACAATCTCCTCAAAGATGAAGAGGAGACTTGAACCAACAGAAATGTTGTTCTGCAGAAGGATACTGAATATGTGAGCAATGACGAAGTTTTGGCCAAAATGGAAACAAATAGGAAACTTATACAACATCAGGAAGGGACAGTTTAGGTTTCTGGAGCATATAATGAGGAAAATCTGATACTCACGGGACAGATCTATCTTTATCAATCCAATTGCTTTTTGCGATGAACATTGTTGTATGCAACCCATTCTTCATCACCTGTTATGATATATTTTAGGAACGGTTAGTTAGGATGGTACATTCATCATTACAATTGGTTCCCAAAAACAGACATTACTTATGACTCATTACAGATTCAGTTTTCTAACCATTAAGATGAAAGAAATACTCGTCAGATATGAATAATCGTAGCTAATGTATCATCTAATAAAAAAGAAAATACATTTGTCTGAAAGTCGAAGTAACTGAATATGAAAACATGGTGTCATTCGGATCAGTTCTTAATACAATAAAACAAGATTGGTCATTGTTATTATTTACTAAGTCTAACTTAGTTTTGGCCATGAGGCACGATATGAGATTCAAACTTACTAACAACCTATTAGGTTGGGTTATAATTTCTGTTTTTGTTTATCTACTTTATTCTTTTAAAAATAAATTACAATATTATTTTATTCAATTCTATATTTGCCATTCTTTGCAATGACTTGTTGCCACTTATTACGCTGCTCTTTCCTCACTTTGGAGTAGAATTCTGTGGGTTTTGCTGTGAAATATTGTTTTGATTAGACAAAAATTCGGAATTGGTAATCGAAGATTGGACTTCCAATTCCAGTCGACATCGTTATATTGGCAAAGATAGGAAAGGTTTCAACTCTTCTCCCTGCACCTATGTGTTAATTAGTAGGATTTGTATCAGTAAATCATCATTATATCCAAAAGAAGATTTACAAACTAAAAAATACAGCGTGTGGTGGATACCTTGTTGTCTAAATGACTCAAAAATGAAAATAACACTGACATCTCATTTTAACCAAAATTTACCAAAATATTTACCAAAATTACACAAAAATATCTTGAAATACTAAAGAGTAAATTTATTCAATAAAATCGCCATTGGCTTCAAGCAAGGCTTCCAGATGACTTCGGAATCTCCTGCAACTCTTCTGGATGTTCTCCTTGTTTAAGTTGGTGAATGCTGCCATAATCCTTGCCTTCAGTTCATTTTGGGGTTACAAGGAGTTTTGTTGGTCTCTTACTGAACTGCGCTACACACACACACACACACACACACACACACACACACACACACACACACACACACACACACAGATATATATACGTATATATTTAACCGTTTTCATTTATTTTTCCTTTGACTTTATTCATACTGACCTCTTTTTTATAGAAAAAACGTTAAAATTTCGTTTACTCTCTGTCATGCAACGATAGCTTGGGGGCATTGGGGGTAGAAACCCTAGATGATGCCAAATCGGTCGTGTTTCGATCCCGGCTTGAAGCAATCGGATGTCTAGCCACACTGATGAGCTGTGATACAACGAAACATCTGCCTGTGGATAAT
Organism: Acanthosepion esculentum; assembly: GCA_964036315.1. Lineage (NCBI taxonomy): Eukaryota > Metazoa > Mollusca > Cephalopoda > Sepiida > Sepiidae > Acanthosepion > Acanthosepion esculentum. The sequence continues at coordinate 11,264,592 of OZ038519.1, read as the reverse complement.
TATATATATATATATATATATATATATATATATATATATATATATATATATATAGTGTATAGGGAAGCAGATCATTGTTCATATTTATATTGTTAAATATAACAAAGAACGAATGCCTATTATGCTTTATCATGAGCCTTTCAAAGCGTCGTATAATGGATTTAGTTTCAAGAGAAAATAATGACAAAAACTGTCCGACATAATAAAGAAATATCCAAATGTTGGACAGTTTTTCTCTTTATTTTCTCCTGAAACTAAATCCATTATACGACGCCTTGAAAGGCTCATGATAAATCATAATAGGCATTCGTTCTTGGTTATATTTAACAATATATATATTTTGAAAATCTTTAGATCAAGGGAGAACAAATGACACTCACTGGCCCTAAGAACCTGCTGATATTTTTTTAATGGACTGTGATTGGACGGTTCAAAGGTTAATTTCCCCCCTTTGAAAGGTACGGGAGAACTGTGACTGGACCTTAGTAGCAGTTGGAAACGAGACCGCTTAGAGAAGAGGTTCGTTTTTCTCTCTTCCTGCTGAAAAGGCCGGCACCGTTTGCCCATAAGTAAGAATGCAGGGGTAACAAGTTGCTGAGGGCAAGTTTCCTCTTCAGAGAAATTTTTCAGAAGTCCTCTTGAAGAAGCTCCAGAAAAGAAAGTTGAAAAGAGGTCCGTAAGTGGAGTTTGGAGCCAAAGCCGTTTGAGAAGAAGACGAAGGAGCGAACACGTGCGTTTTCAAAAAAAGTGTTTTGCCACGTCTGTATGTAAATTTCCATCTTCTAGCGGCCTTAAAAGAAAAGCGTAATTTCCAGGCGGACAGAAGGAAAGTAAGTGAAGAAAGAAGAGAACTTTGTCTACACATGAGAGAAAAGAAAAAAGATAAAAACTGTTGAACCTTGAAAGGACTGAAAGTGTACTGTAGAGCTAAGGTTCTTCCCCTTTTTTTTATTGTTATCATTGACACAGTAGGTGGGCGCTTCTTTTTTTCTGGTATTTTGGTGCATTGTAATTTTTAAGTTTGTGTTCTGCTATGCTTTTTTAAATTGTGTTACTCATAGAATAGGTTATATTATTCTCAGCAAAAAGAGACGAATTTTTGCAAGAACCCTTATTTAGCTGGTTAGAAATAAATAAATATTTTTTCTTTGTAATTGAATCTGATTTGTATTTTTTTTCTTTTATTTTTCGTTATTAATTCGGGCAATAAAGGAAATACTGTTGCAGCAGGTTTTATTTACTTTCAGAAAATAACATTTCAGAAAATATATATACGTGTGTGTGTGTGTGTGTGTGTGTGTGTGTGTGTGTGTGTGTGTGTGTGTGTGTGTGTGTGCGTGTGAATATTCTCAGATAGAGTGTATCTGTAGAAATGAAAAAAATGAATAAAAATAGACAAGAGGAAAAACTATTCTTAGCCGGTCCGTTTCGTCCATTTGATCAAAATCACAATCCAAACAATATTCATTTAAAAAAAATTCAAAAATATTTAATATTACTCGCCCCCTTTACATTATACAAGATTTTGAATTATTATACCTCCCCGTACTGACCTTTCAACCACTTGATGAACATTCATGAACGTTCTCAAATTTAAAAGTCTTCATAAACCAGTGACACCCTCGCCTAGATGTATATAAACATGTGCAGCATAATAAATCCTACTTTGCCTTGCTAAACTCCCTCACAGGTCTAAACGCATCGTCTAAGAATAGTTTCCCTTTTATCTTTTTTTTTATCTAAAGAAACAAAACCAAAAAAAACAAACTACGATGCCTTCCTTGATGAATTGCATCTTAACCTCATTAGACAACTGGAAAGGATTAGTATGAAAATAAGTAGACACAACATGTCGATAGTATTCAATGAAATATGTTTGAATGAAGATATGCTGCGTATATATATATATATATATATATATATATATATATATATATATATATATATATATATTAAAAACTGTTACATTAGAACATACAAGTTACCACAACTATTGCTCTACTCTTGCATTGATCCCTTTTTTAAATTAATGTTATGAGCATTTGAATTTATATTCTTTACGTTCTTTTACATTTGTATATATATATATATATATATATATATATATATATATATATATATATATATATATAGTCGCCTGACGATTGCACTAGCATGAAACAGACTGTCGCCTCTAAGTGCTGACTTCCATGTCCACTTTTATATTTACACACGCTCTATCTCTGATATTGAGCACTTTATCCCATAAATATAGCACACTTTAAGACTATATTTCTTCATATATATATATATATATATATATATATATATATATATATATATATATATATATATATTGTGTGTGTGTGTGGGAGTGTATGTAATTGAACTTGGATATACAATTTCAGAGCAAGATAATGGTATTAGCATGAGTGAAATATTTTAAAGGGCGTTTTGAAACATTTTAGGGAGTTATTTTTTCTAATATTACAAAATATTCAACCCTCCCCATGAATTGTCATTTAGTGTCCCTAATAGTCTTTTAACCTTTAAAGTCTACAGTTATCTAAATCCTTCAATTCCTCTGTAGAGTCATTGTTATGTTATTTATTTGGCTCCCCACCCCAGGATAAATGCTACCCGACAACATTTTATAAAGTGTTTCCCACGCATCCACGTAAAGATAACGATTCTACAGTTTCCGCAACATTTGCTGTCAATGCGAAACAGCAGTACTCGAACCACTTCCTTTCGTATAGTTGAAATCTCTAGAGACCAGAGGTTATTTTAAAAAAACATTATTCGGTATCACTCCATGGAAGGCAGTAAAGCCGCTAAGACACAAGGAGTTACTGGGTGGGGAAGAATTAAGAAACATTAATTAAGCCAGGAAGGATTTCCACATGCGAGAAGTGTGAGAAAAGAAACTGTTAGCATAGAACTTACAGCTACATATAGCCAGCTCAACTGCAAATTGATGAGATCTCAACGCCAGTCGAGTACTGCGCTTAGATTCATAAAGTCTAGGTACCATAGCAAAGAGCTCATCCAAACAATTACCATGAAAGTAGTTATAGAAAAGAGGCAACTTTACCGCGGTGGGAAGGTGACTGAGACCGAGCTGCTAGGTCAGGACCATTGCTGATTCTTCTTTGGATTTTATCAAGGAGCACAAGGTAAATAGAAGGGGCACCCAACCATATTCAACAATATTCTAAGCATAGACGAATGGTAGACTTATAGATATGTAAGATAGATTCTGGATAGAAAAATTGTCTCGTACGACATAGTGAAGCAACTTTCTTAGCAGCTGACTTAGCAATGGATTCAATAGAGTGTTTCCACTTCATATCAGGCGAGAAGGCGCAACGTGTCACTTCCCTGAAGATTAGCATCAACCATTGATTGAAGGCAGAGAGATCTAAAATAGATCCCCATTTGAATAGGCCTAAGAGACACCCAAAAAAATCAAGTGAGTTCCTATTTTTTAAATCAATTCATAACAAACAATGCCATAAACCCACGGGGACGCAACGAGGAATAAGAACGAGGAATAAAGAGATAACATATAACGATTGACATTGCATTTAATTTTTTGAAGATCAAAGTTAACTGGGAAGCAAGAAGCCGGAAGAGAGTTACAAAAGTGAGAAGTGCGAGAGAAGAAACTGTTAGCATAGAACTTACGGTTACATCTTGCCATTTCAACTATAATATGATGAGACCGTAAATTGAGACCTAGCTGCCAATCTAGTACTGTGCTTAAATTAATATAGTCTAAGTACCCTAGCGAAGAGCTCATCTAAACAATTACCATGAAAGTATTAATAGAAAAGACACATGGACGTGTGGTGGGAAAGTGACTGAAGCTGGGATGACAGGTCAGTACCAATAACATTGCAGATTCTTCGTTGGATTTTATCAAGAATACCTAAATATATAGCAGGAGTATCAGACTATATGTGGTAGTAATATTCAAAGCAATGATGAATGGTAGATATATAAATATGTAAGATAGATTCTGGCGAGATAAAATGTCTTTTAAAAGTGACTTTATGTGAAGGGATCATGAAGAATAGTGAATTTAAAAGAAAATAAAAATTTCGCTGAAAATAAATGTAAACAAACTACGGTTGCGTATGCAAAGATAGATTCTGCCGAATTAAGTTGTCGAATAAAGATCAAATAATTTTATTATTTCTAAATTCTTATAACTTTTGCGTACATAAGTCGCTGAAGTTAAAAAGCCGAAGGCCTAAAAGCCCTCCGCAGGAACTAGTGTAAAGTCTATCCGATGGGCGACTTCTGGGCTAGTAAATAAATAAATGCTTTCGGGATAGAGTGCTACTTGGTCGGAAATTAGAGAATTCCGGTCGTATATATGTAGGGTGACAGCGTAGGTTAATTGCGAGCTGCCCGTGGAAAGTTACGAGATTGGTAATTTACGAGCTGGCTGTTAGTGGGTGACGGACGAGATGGTTGGAGGAAGAGAGTTGTAGAGTCGCTCTGGTCGGAGGGGAGATCTGGTAGATTATTCTGTCGTGAGAGAAAACTGAAGTAGCAACAAAGGTGTAGCAAGTAAATCTGTGTATAAATAATCAAATATATTAGGAACTGGATTCGTGTTTTCATTTTGCGCGCCGTGGATTTATTTTCACCTATTTCTTTGTTGAACGCACACAGAGTATTTCCCACTTTTTATTCAAACTGACGCAAAACGGGAAATCAAAATACAACGTGGGGTAATTGTCCAGTTGAGGAAGGATTGCGAATTCCCTAGTTGTATGTTCACATAACCAATAATAAGTATATTGGAAATTAATGTCTAACTTTGAGAATAGTTTGGTTTGGTTTGGTTTGTTTTACGGCATATCAAGCTCAATGGGTTATTTAATGCCGACAAGATTTTTATTGATGGTAATATTTTTTTTCAAAGATGTATTGCTGGTAATAATTTTTCCAAAAAAGTATTGCTGGTATTAAAATCGATTTTTATACTTTCATAGTGTTTTGACCCCTTTTGGAGAATTAACTATTTGCCCATAGTTTGGACCTTGACAGTTGCTACCACCCGGATCAGGGTGGACCTGGTTCCTACGCTCAAAACCTCCGAAATGCCTTGCTGTTGGATGCAGTTTATCGTCTTATCCAGGATGCAAGTTTAAGAATCCAGAATAAACTTTAATATACTAAACACTCTTCGGAGAAGTGAATCTCTTTTTCGTATAATTATAAACGTTTCGTGAGAAATAAAGGAAAATTCTTCCTTCAAGGAAAAATCAATCATTTTCACCTGAAAACACATCACCTTACTAAGACATTAACAATTTCAGGTTCTTCTTCATCTAGATGCCGCGTCTCTTCAAGACGTTGGCGATCACATCTGAAAAGGGACTTGGAAAGTTTGATGCTCATAGAACACTGTTTAAAAATGCGGCGTCTACTCAAATGCGGTTATCCACTCAAAAATAACGTTTGAAGTAATAAAAACGTCGGTTTTGGTTATCTTCCCCAAACACTATTCTGCCATCCATTTAATCAAGCTCGCTAGGTAGGTTATGTGTTCTTTTACCCCGACCTCTGGCCTATAATCTGTCCTGTGAGTTTCAGATTTTACAAACATTATTTCTTCATTCTGTATCCCAGACATTTCAATTGCCTCTTCCTGATGTAAGAATAAATTTCCTTTTTATTTCCATTTTCTGCAAAAATTTTGGCGTTGCTGATATGTTCGATCTATGGTATTCTCAGCATCCTTCTGTAGAACCACATTTTTGATTCTTCAAGTCGCTTCTTCATCTGTGAGGAGGTTGATCAGTAATTACTGCCATATAGGAGGACTGATATTACATAACATTCAGTCCTTTTTTCTTTGTTTTTCTTGCTTCAAGTCTCTTCTTCATCTGTGAGGAGATTGTCCAGCATTCATTGCAATATAGGAGGACTGATATTACATAACATTTCAGTACATTTATATTTGTTTCTCTTGCTTCAAGTCTCTTCTTTATCTGTGAGGAGATTGCCCAGTATTCACTGCCATATAGGAGGACTGATATTACATAACACTTCAGTACTCTTTTCTTTGTTTCACTTGCTTCAAGTCTCTTCTTCATCTGTGAGGAGATTGTCCAGCATTCACTGCCATATAGGAGGACTGATATTACATGACAGTTCAGTATTCTTTTCTTTGTTTCTTTTGCTTCAAATCTCTTCTTCATCTGTGAGGCGATTGTCCATCATTCACTGCCATATAGGAGGACTGATATTACATAACAGTTCAGTACTCTTTTCTTTGTTTCTCTTGCTTCAAATCTCTTTTTCATCTGTGAGGAGATTGTCCAGCATTCACTGCCATATAGGAGGACTGATATTACATAACAGTTCAGTACTCTTTTCTTTGTTTCTCTTGCTTCAAATCTCTTTTTCATCTGTGAGGAGATTGTCCAGCATTCACTGCCATATAGGAGGACTGATATTACATAACACTTCAGTACTCTTTTCTTTGTTTCTCTTGCTTCAAATCTCTTCTTCATCTGTGAGGAGATTGTCCAGCATTCACTGCCATATAGGAGGACTGATATTACATAACACTTCAGTACTCTTTTCTTTGTTTCTCTTGCTTCAAGTCTCTTCTTCATCTGTGAGGAGATTGTCCAGCATTCACTGCCATATAGGAGGACTGATATTACATAACAGTTCATTACTCTTTTCTTTGTTTCTCTTGCTTCAAGTCTCTTCTTCATCTGTGAGGAGATTGTCCAGCATTCACTGCCATATAGGAGGACTGATATTACATAACATTGCAGTACTCTTTTCTTGGTTTTTCTTGCTTCAAATCTTTTCTTCATCTGTATGGAGATTGTCTAGCATTCACTGCCATATAGGAGGACTGATATTACATAACACTTCAGTACTCTTTTCTTTGTTTCTCTTGCTTCAAGTCTCTTCTTCATCTGTGAGGCGATTGTCCATCATTCACTGCCATATAGGAGGACTGTTATTACATAACAGTTCATTATACTTTTTCTTTGTTTCTAACGAAATTTCCGTGTTTCTTAATACTTTGCTTAGCTTTTGAAAGTCATCTTTCGGTATCTTAATGCACCTTCGCATTTCAGTGTCGCACTTTCCGTCCTCTCTGGAAATACTTCCCCGGCTTCATCTGATAAAAACGCCATATTAACGGAGCACCCACGTTGCATCCGCCTAACATCTTAAGTAGGCTTAATAAACATAGATAATTATAGGCGTCCTTGTAAGCGAAGAGTCAGACTTTAAGATGGTAACGTTCATGGCCATATCAGGATTTTCGCTTAATTTCTATTTATAAACATATTAAGTCTGAACATTATTGTCGGTGATTGAGCATTAAGAATTCAATGTCATTGTCAATAGTCAGCTGAAGTGATTTCATTCATAATTTGAATTTAAAATTACTGTTTGACCCTGTTCAAGAAAGGCATTTCATTCGCTTGCCCCAATTATTTTCTCATTCGTCTTGATTAACATTTTCAGAAGCATTGGTTGATATATAATCTAAACATTCCTCACCAAATAAGGTTTATTGTAGGAGACAGAATATAAACATAAACGTATTTCGTATCGTTGTAGCAATATTATAATGCCCGAAATAGTTTGGGAGATTTTATTAATTAACCCCAAACTGAAACCCTAATTATTTGCTCTAATTTAAGAAATGAGTTTTCAGTGAAATTTACTCAAAGAAAATTTCTATCTTACGAAACACTCTTTTTTTTTTAATTATAATACAATATTCAATTAAACTTCACCGGATGCAAAAATAATAGACTTACTCTGAACAAAGCAATGGACTGACTTTCTATAATTTTGAGGTTCTAAAATAACGCCTACTATGAAGATAAATTTAACGGACTGATGTTCTATAATTGTGAGGTTTTAAAATGACGCTTACTCTCAAGATACAGTAACAAACTGACGTTTCGATAAGATTGAGTTTATACTTGCATTGCCTGCAATTTGCTATCATGACGATTTAAAGTCCCTTGTGATATGGTTTCACATATAACGTCTGTGAGGAAATTTGGGTCGCTGTATCATGCCAGACATTTTTTATAATTAGAGCCCATCTTGCAGATCTACAAATCTGCCATTCGTCCGTGCATATGCGTTTCCATATCTAGTCTGGTTCTCCTGCTGTACATCGCGAGATCATTAACAAAATCCAAAGACGTATTTGCAATTTAATCGATCCTAAATGAGATTTTGACTTCAGTCACTTTCTCACTGATATGACGTGGCTTCCTTCTGCCTTTTCTATAAATATTTTCATGGCCACTGCTCTAACGAGCTTTTTTTCCTGGTGCCCCGACCACATGAATTTAAGCGTTCTACTAGATTGGCATTTAAGTCCCACCTTCTTACTGTTGAAATAGTTAAATGCAACCGCCATTTCTACTCAAACAATTACTTTTCTCGCATTTCCTACATGTGGACCCCGCCCTTCCGTTTACTTGCTTCCCTGATAACTACAAAAATTTAAATGCAACATCAATCGCCATTTTCTATCTTCTTGAATCCCGTTAATCTTTTATCCTTTCCTCAGTCCTCCCTCTACTCTGTCTTTTCTCTCACTTTCACTACCTGTACCCCCCTCCGTGCGTACTAGTGGTATTCTCTCATTGTATATATATATATATATATATATATATATATATATATATATATATATATATATGTAAACAGATATATATATATATATGTAAACAGATATATATATATATATATATATATATATGTAAACAGATATATATATATATATATATGTAAACAGATATATATATATATATATGTAAACAGATATATATATATATATGTAAACAGATATATATATATATATATATATATGTAAACAGATATATATATATATATATATATGTAAACATATATATATATATGTAAACAGATATATATATATATATATATATATATATATATATATATATATATATATATATACATATATGTGTGTGTGTGTGTGTGTGTGCGTGAGAGAGACATAAATATTTATGGGCAAATGCGCTGAATATCAGAGATAGGGCCTATGTAAATATAAAATGTAAACGTGGACACTAAGGTCAACATTAAGAGGTGACAGCAATCTTCAGACATGAACCAGACTGTTTATATATATATATATATATATATATATATATATATATGTATATATATATGTATATATATATATATATATATATATATATATATATATATATATATATATATATATATATATATTTCTGAATTGGACAGAGTCCGACAATTTATTTAAAGACATTTTTGATATGTTTAACGTTCTTTTTATAGACACAAGTATTTAAGTAAATGCTCTGTTTATAATAAACAGTATTAAGTAACATTTACCGGCCTGTTCGAGAAATTTTCACAGAAAATTTTTGTTCTATGAAAATTTAAAAAAATGTCTTTATATATATATATATATATATATATATATATATATATATATATATATAGTACTTTCATTCTTATCTGAGAACATCTTCAGGGGGTTTAGATGACTGTGAGTATGTAACCTGTTTGAAAATATATATATATATATATATATATATATATATATATATATATATATATATATATATATATATATATATTTTCAAACAGGTTACATACTCACAGTCATCTAAACCCCCTGAAGATGTTCTCAGATAAGAATGAAAGTACTTGTGAAAATGAAAACTATTTATAAGAACATTTTGGTACTTTTCTTAATCAATTTACTACAAAGAAATTAATCAGCGAACATTGAAAGGATCACAACGAAAACTCATCGACATGATATGTCTAAATTATTTAACCAAACCTGTTTGAATGAAAATATGCTGCCTAGATGTACACAATATATATATATATATATATATATATATATATATATATATATATATATATATATATATATATATATATATTAATACATGTTTCATTAAATAATATAGACAAGTGTTGTCTATTTATTTTATGTAAGTTTTTTCATATCGTCTGATAAGCTTAATAACATTATCATTAAACAATGAAAGAAAATCACAATATTGATACATATTTTTTTTAATCCACTCTAATCGGCTTACATAAGCCATTATCAAAGATGACAATTACACAATATATTTAAGCAATACACAAACAAGAAATTGATGATAGTCTTATTTGTTTACATGGATGATTTCCAAGCAACGATAAACACGTGCATATAAAACGCTGAAAGCGAAAATCGCACCACAGCTCATGACGTCACACATGACCACGCGAGAGTGAATCCGATGAGTATTGAGTATGGAAAGCCGTTGGTATTAACCAATGGCTTCTGTTACTAATAATATATTGTGCAATTGTCATCTTTGATAATGGCTTATGTAAGCCGAAAGCTTAGATTGGATTAAAAAAAAAAAAAAAAAAAAATATGTATCAATATTGTGATTTTCTTTCATTGTTTAATGATAATGTTATTAAGCTTATCAGACGATATGAAAAGAACTTACATAAAATATATAGACAAAACTTATCTATATTATTTAATGAAACATGTATTAATGAAAAAATGCTGCCTAAATACACACAATATATATATATATATATATATATATATATATATATATATATATATATATATATATATATTGTGATCCAACATCCAGCTACCCGCACATATCATTTGATCGTAGTGGAGAAAGCGTGTGCAGAACCAACCACACTTTTTGAAGAGCCGAACACAGGGAACTGGTGCACAGTATGTGACAATGTCACCAAATGACCCTCCACAGGTTTTGAACTCAGAGTTGTCCTTCTCCTACACTGTACGCCACCCAAGGATATAGGACGAAGTGTGTCTTGTTATTTACCATTAGCCGGGGGTGAGGTGTAGAAGAGACGGATTCATACCTTTTCCCAATGGTGTTGGCATGTAAATGAATGTCATGAACTCGGCTCTAATTCGAACTCGACTCTCTGATTCCTCAATTCGAGCTGCTTTTAAACCACCGTGCCTCCTCTATCTTTTTCTCTCTCTTCCCCCCCTCTCTCTCTACATATATATATATATATATATATATATATATATATATATATATATATATATATTCGGTTGCATGGAGAGTTTGTCTGAAGATCGCGAAAGGGTGAAACCTAAGGTCACAAACAAATCTCCATGCAACCGCATATGTTAGCTCTATCACAGATACTGAGCACTTTCCAATAAAACACACACACACACGCACATATATATATATATAGAGAGAGAGAGGGGGGAAAGAGAAAGCGATACATAGATAGATAGATGTGATAGATATGAACAGATTGAAGCAGCTAGCTAGCTAGCATTAATAGATAGATAGATATGAAAAGATTGAGACAGCACAACGACCGAAACGTAGCGAATATGACAATAAAGATGAGGACAACAGTCCGAATAATGTAAATAGTTCAAATAGCTATATTAACTCATCACAGAAATATAGATAGATCCTGAAGAAGAACGGACTATACAAAGACCGAAACGCCGCAAACATGGTAATAAAGATGAGGACAATAGTCCGAACAGTCTAAATATCCACATTGACAGATGATACAAATCTGTGGGATTAATGAATAAATATCTATTAATTCTTCAGAAAATTATCTTCCTATAAGTAAATACTTGAGTGTTAATCTAGACCAATGTTTATTCGCATAGATATGTGAATAAACATTACAATATTCAAATCAAAGGTTCTGTTTTTATTAATCAATTTATTTGGTCATTGTTACTACGATGTCTAAAACTGTCTGATAATTAAATTATGTCTGACATGAGAAATGATGGAATATTTCTGAAAACTCAAAGACGTTTTGTTTCATCCACTGTTTGTCAAAGTCAGTCTGCTTCCGAGAAGCTGATTCTAGTTTGCTATTCATTATCGATTTGCATAAAATACACTTTGGCCGGTCACAGAATTGTCTGTTCCTCAGATCTTCCATGAAAGTCGTGTGCCGAGAAACCGCGGACCTTAAGATTGATATCATAATGTCCGATAACAGAAGCAAATTACTTTTAAGACATTCGGCTAAAGTTTATTTCAAGTACAAAGACGAATATTAATCTTATTATTAGATAAAGCGTGCGATGGATAAATCGTCGTCTAAATGATGCAAAAACTAAAATAACGCTGACATTTCATTTTAACAGACGTATTTACCAAAATTACACAAATAATCTTGAAATACTAAAGCGTAAATTTAATCAATAAAATTAACTGCAGCCACGGCTCCCAATCGACTTTGGAATCTCCTGAAACTCTTCTGGGCATTCACCTTGTTTAAATTGGTGAATGCTGCCATAATCCTTCCCTTCAGTTCATCTTTGGGGTTACAAGGAGTTTATTGGTCTCTCGCTCAACTGCGCGTCCCACACATAATAATCCCGGGGATTGCAGTCTGGGGAGTTAGGTGTCCAAATGTAAGGGGTAATGTGGTCACATTGTCTGACAGTCATGACTGAGTTCTCCTGCTTGTGTGGCATGGTGCTGCAGAGTCATGTTGCCAGCCATAGGGTCTTCCAGTAGCCACCCTCTTGACCCAGGTCAGCACTGCCTCCTCAAGGCACTTGATGTAGGCCTCTGTGTTGAGTCTGAGGATCTGACGGAAGATGAATGGAGGCATAACGTCGCCATCAGTCGTGATCACTCCATACTGATGTCATCACTAAAACATTTATTATTATTATTATTATTATTATTATTATTATTATTATTATTATTATTATTATTTGTGTATGTTATGTTTCCTGCTTTGTATCCTGTAGAGCCGAGTTCAAAATATGGTCCTTAGGCCTTATAGGAGAATTGTCATTTAATGGATAGCACTTTTCTTAATATATGGGATGTTCCTAGTAGGGTGACTTTTATGTTGATGATAACTGGGACAATGTTAGTAAAATTGTCCATTCCTTTTCTCACGAGGCCCAGAACTCCGATTACTGTTCATACAGTCTCAGTCTTCATTTCCCACATCCTGTTAATCTCGATCTCCAGGTCCTTGTGTTTGGAAAATTTCTCGATAATTTTCAGGTGTTTCTCTCAGGTGGTACTGCTATATCAGTGAGCATACACTTCCTGAATTTCTTGTCTTTTCTAATAATATCCGGTCTGATGGCTTTTACTTCCCTTTCAGTTTGAATTGGCATATCCCAGAGGATAGTTACATTGTTATTTTGGGTAACTGTGTCTGTTTAGTGCTCATACCATCTCTCAGTGGTTTAGATTTTATGCTTCTTGCATATCTTCCAGTGCACATATGTCACTGCCTTGTCACGTCTGTGGGTATATTCATTTTTTGCTAGTTTCCGGACATCCTCAGATAATATGGTCGACAGTTTCATCATATTTTCCCCAGATCCTGTATTTCAGGTTAGTCCCATCCTTGATTATGTGACAGTGATAGGATCTGGTTGCGAGGCTTTGGTCTTGAGCTGCAATAATTAGGTCTTCTGTCTCAGCTTTTAACCCGCTGCTCCTCAGCCACTGATGTGTTTTCTGTTGGTCCACACGTACTTCTTTCGTTCTTTTTAGGTATTTGTCATGCAACGCCTTGTCCACCCAGTTTTTGTTTGTAATTTCATTTGGCTAAATTATTATTGTTATTATTATTATTATTATTATTATTATTATTATTATTATTATTTGCTTTGATATCTGTTGTATACCCATTTTCTTCCGGGTCCCAACCAGAAACCTAAGAAATCGAATCCTGATGTTTCTCCACTGAACAATTTTAAAAAAATAAAAATAAATACGCAGATAAAGCCCTTCGTAGGTTGTGAACTCTGCTTGGGATAATTCTTTTTTTATATGTATTTCCTGATCTTTATATATAATAGAAATGTAAAAGTTATTTTTAGTAGAAATCCCTCTTGTCAGGGTTTCTCCAACTTTCATAACTGTTAAATTGCTTATCCTAACGTAAACAAAGCAATTTTTAAAGAAGTAATGGATTTTTCATTTATGAATTTGACAGATTTTATCACTTTACACGCTATTTTTAACGAATATACCCATATTTGAGTAGACGCTCCGTTTATTAATTAAACAGTAGATTTATTTATTTTCATCTACCGGCCTGAATATTCGAGAAATCTTTTTTTTAATGCGCTCTCTAGCAGAATTCGGACCTCTGTCCCCCCCCCCCCGGGCAGGGAGGACCATCGTTAGATCCGAAGTGTTTATACCGACTCAACTGAGCGAAATCCTTCTCATCATGGATTCTTGAAATTTCATATCCGCTCAGTTGTGTATCCAAACGTAAACAAAGCAATTTCTAAACAAGTAATAGAGTTTTATTTATTATCCGACAGTTTTATCACTTTAAACGTTATCTGTAGCGGATACCCATATTTGAGTAGACGCTCCGTTTTTTTATGTTGTTAAGATAATGCCCACTAGTAAATAAAACATATTGTGGCGAACACACGTCAGTACGGAGGTACCGGATCACGTGCGGTCATGTCTGTCAAAACCAGTTACACCTGGGTTTTCCCCGTTACCAGCGAAACAGGCAGATACAGCTTGTCTAGATCCGTGTTTCTGTCAGCTGTCGCCTGTCAATAAAAGCGGCGGGAAAACCAGCGGTCATTAGTGGGTGGTTGGTAAAACTCGGTGTCTTGTGAAGTCTGTTCCGTGGGTATTTTGTTCCTAAAGTTGCTGTGCCTTCTGAGGCAATGTCATTGTTATACCCACCCCCATCTCTCCTTTCTCTGCCTAGTAAAGAGGTCTTGGAAAATTTGATTCTCACAGTACAGAGGCAAGAGGAATAGAGGAAAACAACGTATAACCCTTGCCTAGCGAACTTGAGTCAACGGATGACGGAACAATATTTAGGAGAGATGGCAGAAAGATAAAATTTGTTTAGTACAGGAAATTATGGAGAGGAAACTTACAATGGACAGGAAATTGTGGAGAGCCATGATCGCAACCTCTTGAATGGACACAGTGAAGAAGATTATAGCTAATAATTGTTTTACTGGTTTTTATTTGAAATTTCTCAACAAAAACAGCTATACTTCTTTTTTTCAGAATACAAACTTTGCTGTTTTTTATTTTCATTTAAAAACTCCCGACAACCTTAAGTAATCCCTGCGACACAAAAGGGTGTCGCGACATCCTGGTTGAAAAGCACTTACCTCGATTTCTAAAAAAAGATGTATTTTGATTTTGCCTGGATTGCACGAAAATTAATATTATTGTTGCAATGAAAGCAAACAAAGCCTACATAATGAAAGTCCGGAGTCGAAACAACAGTTTTAGGTAAATTTCCCTATTTGGAATTATTAAGTCTCTGTAAAGCTAACTCGAGTCTTTCTCTCGGGTTATGTACTGTTGAACTTTTCAACAAAATTACAGATAACCTTTGAATATGAGTGTCGTCTGCTTGAGCCAGAATTATGTCAAATTGCGGGAAGACAGGAGACGATTTTAGTTTGTTTTTTTGTTTTGTTTTTTTAACTCTCTTTATCCCTTTTGCTTCTAAGTAAGTTCCATCAGCTCAGGTAGTTAAATGTAATTCGGAAAGTTAAAAAAGAAAAATACCCCAGCTAATATTACGAGGAAAATTGAAAATGGTTGACCTTGGGATTTCGCAAAGGCTAGCAGAAATTGCCTCTACGTCTGAAGCTATTTCAAAAAAGATAGATGTCAAATGTCAAGTAATAGCAACAGCGGTAGCGAAGAAAAATATTTTAAAAAGGATAAAATTCTTGAAAAAGTGTCATTTTAATTGGTTTGGCGTGTCTGCAGGTAGTGAACAGGTCGGAGATTGTGTTTTATATATAATTTCGTCGGATTTAGAACTTTTTGAAAGCGTTACAATAAAATGTCAGATTCCTAGTAATTGTTAGGCTTGTTTAGTCATCGTCTTGTTTCCACTCTCGTATCTCCACTAATTGCTTTTCTGTGGACCGCCAACATTTTGGATAAACACACAATATGGAATGAAAATAACTGGAGAATTTGGTAAATAAAATTGAAGAAAATATATAAGCAAATACCAACTGTATTTTTGCTGAAATTTAAATCTTTTTTTTTCCAGGCACACATATAGCAAGCATTTCTTTCGTTCTTGACTAAGTAAAATAATTTTTTTCTTATAATGTTATAAAAATGAATGGAAGTTTCCTTTTAATATTCACTCTGCGGATGACATTAATCGGAATTAAAATCTGCTCACGCTTCACCAAATTTTATATGATAAAAATACATTAAAAAAAAACTCAGAGAGAGGATTAAAGGGAGATAACCGCGGACTCGAAGTCAGAACATTATCATTGATAACTCTCTCCTCTAATTTGCCGACCCAAGTTAATATATTCTTAACACGTACTATAATGCAAAAATATCTCAATGATAAAATTTGTAAATAATTATTTATAACTAGTCATGATGTGATTCATGAATGCAATTACAAGTAATCCATAATAATATTTTAAATTTTGAAATCATATTGATTTTTGTCATATGAATTTTTTGAAACTCTTTCTAAATCTTTGATTGTCTTTCAATCATTGTGCCTCACCTGCTACCCTCTTCCGCCTCACCTGCTATCCTCTTCCGCCTCACCTTCTATCCTCTTCCGCCTCACCAGCTACCCTCTTCCGCCTCATCTGCTATCCTCTTCCGCCTCACCTCCTATCCTCTTCCGCCTCACCAGCTACCCTCTTCCGCCTCATCTGCTATCCTCTTCCGCCTCACCTCCTATTCTCTTCCGCCTCACCAGCTACCCTCTTCCGCCTCATCTGCTATCCTCTTCCGCCTCACCTCCTATCCTCTTCCGCCTCACCAGCTACCCTCTTCCGCCTCATCTGCTATCCTCTTCCGCCTCACCTCCTATCCTCTTCCGCCTCACCAGCTACCCTCTTCCGCCTCATCTGCTATCCTCTTCCGCCTCACCTGCTATACTCTTCCGCCTCATCTGCTATACTCTTCCGCCTCACCTTCTATCCTCTTCCGCCTCACCAGCTACCCTCTTCCGCCTCATCTGCTATCCTCTTCCGCCTCACCTCCTATCCTCTTCCGCCTCACCAGCTACCCACTTCCGCCTCATCTGCTATCCTCTTCCGCCTCACCTCCTATCCTCTTCCGCCTCACCAGCTACCCTCTTCCGCCTCATCTGCTATCCTCTTCCGCCTCACCTCCTATCCTCTTCCGCCTCACCAGCTACCCTCTTCCGCCTCATCTGCTATCCTCTTCTGCCTCACCTCCTATCCTCTTCCGCCTCACCAGCTACCCTCTTCCGCCTCATCTGCTATCCTCTTCCGCCTCACCTGCTACCCTCTTCCGCCTCACCAGCTACCTTCTTCCGCCTCATCTGCTATCCTCTTCCGCCTCATCTGCTACCCTCTTCCGCCTCACCAGCTACCCTCTTCCGCCTCATCTGCTATCCTCTTCCGCCTCACCTCCTATCCTCTTCCGCCTCACCAGCTACCCTCTTCCGCCTCATCTGCTATCCTCTTCCGCCTCACCTCCTATCCTCTTCCGCCTCACCAGCTACCCTCTTCCGCCTCATCTGCTATCCTCTTCCGCCTCACCTGCTATACTCTTCCGCCTCATCTGCTATACTCTTCCGCCTCACCTTCTATCCTCTTCCGCCTCACCAGCTACCCTCTTCCGCCTCATCTGCTATCCTCTTCCGCCTCACCTCCTATCCTCTTCCGCCTCACCAGCTACCCACTTCCGCCTCATCTGCTATCCTCTTCTGCCTCACCTCCTATCCTCTTCCGCCTCACCAGCTACCCTCTTCCGCCTCATCTGCTATCCTCTTCCGCCTCACCTCCTATCCTCTTCCGCCTCACCAGCTACCCTCTTCCGCCTCATCTGCTATCCTCTTCTGCCTCACCTCCTATCCTCTTCCGCCTCACCAGCTACCCTCTTCCGCCTCATCTGCTATCCTCTTCCGCCTCACCTGCTACCCTCTTCCGCCTCACCAGCTACCTTCTTCCGCCTCATCTGCTATCCTCTTCCGCCTCATCTGCTACCCTCTTCCGCCTCACCAGCTACCCTCTTCCGCCTCATCTGCTACCCTCTTCCGCCTCACCGGCTATCCTCTTCCGCCTCACCTGCTATCCCCTTCCGCGGTGCCAATGAGGCGCGAAAGACCGCTTGGGAACCACTTGGTTAAGTATACGGGCCAACTTCGGGTTACTAACTCACTAAAATGAAAATGCGGGACGGCAAGTGGCTGGGGTTTCCTAAGCCAGAGACCACGAGACCCTGTGGATAGGTTCCCAACCATGGCTCCGCGAATTCACAAAGATGAATTAAATCAGTGTGTTATTTTAGTGCAAGAGGAATTTATATGTAGTAAATTATAATCCAAGGATTTTTAGTAGGCATTCGTTTATCTCGGAATTCAGACAAAAGTGATCTGTTACAAAAACAATTATAACATTGCAGATTCTTCTTTGTATTTTATCTAGACTCTCTGAATACATAGCAGAAGCACCAGACCAGATGCGGTAGCAATATTCAATGCATGAGCGAATGATAGACCTTTAAATGTGTAAGATAGATTCTGTAAATTATGAGACCTTGCCGCTAATGTCGTCAATTCAGTTATGTGCCATGCGTGATACACGCTTAGGCGATCATGACTGACGAGGTAGTTTTTTCCCGCAGTAGGTTGCCATTTCTTTCTGCGGTAGACCAGTTGCCATCCAAGGCTATAGAACCAGGTCTGTCCTGTTATTTATCCATAGCTGGGGGTGGGGGAGAAGAAGAGGATTCATACCTTTCCCAAGGGTATTTACACGTAAGTGAATGTAATGGATTTGACTGGAATTCGAACTCGGCTCTCTGATTCCTCAATCCGAGCCGCTATCCATTGCTCCACAGTGCTTAAATTTGTAAAGTCGAGGTACCAAAGAAGAAAGTACATCAGAAGAATTACCATGAAAATATTTATAGAAAAGACTCAGGGAAGATACATAATGGCAGTGAAAAATTGACTGAAGCTGAGATGCAGTGTCAGGGCGAATAACACTGCCGATATGTAACAGATTTACATTCAAGTTTGTCAGCACAAAATAAAAGTTCAATTATAATTCTAGAGTTAAACAGATTTAAGTAATTTTAATTTCACGTAACAATTAGTTTAGAATAAATAAAAAGTCAAGCGAAGCAGGCATAGCAATTCAGACAAAAATGTGAACATTTCCGTGTAATTTTTGCAAAGAATCATTGATTTTCAAAATGAGGCACAAAATCGTGTCCCGCATTAATAGGTGTCAAAATGCGGGGCACGTGGTCCTTTCGCGAGGCGATTGACAACCCTCGGACCAACTCGCTTAACATGATTAATTGGTCCCGATTTTTACTCGAGTTTAAGCGATTAACAGAATCAGTGGGAATAACTAAAACTATTCCTTCGTCCTTTCAGATCGTCCATCTTTTCTTTTTTTTTTTTATAGTAGGCGGATGAAAGAATTTCGGGAGATAAAATAAGCAACAATAATAATAATCATAATAAAAATAATAATATTCATGGTATATTAAGCGCTGCTTAGACCAAATAGATGCATGAACAGAAATGATGTTAAAAATCGGAATTTCCGGACAAGCCTGAATATATTATTATTAATACTGTTTATTATAAAACAGAGCATTTACTTAAATATTTGTATCTTTACTTAAATATTTGTATCTATATATAAAAAGAACGTATAAAAATAAAAATTTCTTTATATATATATATATATATATATATATATATATATATATATATATATATATATATATATATATGTCCGAGAAAATTTCATAGAAAATATTCGTCCTCCACCAGGAATCGAATCTGTATCCTATACGGAACATTCAGGCCGGTAAATGTTATTAATACTGTTTATTATAAAACAGAGCATTTACTTAAATATTTTATCTATAAACAGAATCTATAAACATAAAAATGTCTTAAAATAATTGTCGGACTTTGTACATTTCGTAATATATATATATTTAAAGACATTTATGACATGTTTAACGTTCTTTTTTTTTATAGATACAAGTATTTAAGCAAATGCTCTGTTTTATAATAAACAGTATTAAATAACATTTACCGGCCTGAATGTCCGAGAAATTTTCATAGAAAATTTTTGTTCTCCGACAGGAATCGAACTTGTATCCTATACGGAACCGTCATTCGCGTGACGTGCCTTAACCGTTCGGTTAAGGCACGTCACGTTAGAAATTTTTTGTTAAGATTTAATTAGAAACAGAAATTTACATTTATTAAAAACTATCGAAATAAAAAAGATGTACGCATTTACCATGGAAAGATAATAAACAAAATTTTCAGGTTGAAATACTAATGATTAGATGTTTGGAAAATTTGAAGAGGCAATTTCTCAGTATCACCAATTATATGAAGAACACAAGATTACCATGCGGAAAACCACACTAAGTTTTTCCTAAAAAATCAAATTAATAAACATTATTAATTTATAGCATTTTTATTGTATCTTCTCATGTGTAGGTATATTTTAATTAAAAAGAACGCAAATTAGGAATTAATTGTGAATGAAACTAAAATTTGAGTTACAAATTGCATCATTTCCTGTAAGTGATTATATTTGATTAATGCGTTTTCAATTAGTGCGTATCTTTTTAATGTACACATTAGCCACACGAATCGAAGAATCCCTGTACCTTCCAAGTGCCTAATGAAAAAAGCTTAGTTTATATGCAGAAAATTGCACTAAAGGCTGTTTCTCAAATATTTCTTCTTAAAAAACTTTTGTGTTTGATTTAAAAATATCAACAACAAAAAAAAAAATCAGTCACTTTTTTAAATTTTAAACTTTTAAAGATTTTATTCAATTTTAACGGTTCTTAAGTAATCATACATTTTTTTCTTTTCACACTTATAGAAGAACGAGATTTAAGAAAAGACAAAGAAAAGACTGTGTTTAACAATGCTCAACAAATTTCGACAGCATGTCTGCCTTCTTCAAGTTATGTTTAAAAATTGTATGCAAGTATAAAAATATAGTAAATCTACAAAAAGGTTTTGTTGTATCTTATTTTCGTTATTGAGTACATCCCCCCCATCCCCTTTCATGTCATAATTTTATAGATTTTTATATATTAAAAAAATGTATATATTTTCATGTAATGAATGTTTTAGTAGGATGCCCGTGAATATGCGGTAATATGCTATGTGTTGGATTGAATGACGATGAATGAGTTCTTGTGGTGTATGAGAAAATTTTAATGAATGAATGGGTCGTGGACCAGATTAACTAGGTGTAGGATAGTCAGTGATAACCAACCTTTCCCCACACCCGCTTTTGACCTTATGCCACATGAAATGTAATATTTCAAAATAAAAACAAATCTACAAAAAAGTATTTGTACAAAAATTCCTTGTCTTGAGAGAAACGGCTGTACTGGTAATCAATGCGTCAAAACCAACGTGAATGTAACTGAAACGTGAGTAACATGATGGGGAGGGTCGTGCTCATTTTTAATCTTTTTGTCACTTGATTAATTAATTTTTCAAGATGAACACGATCACCATAAAGTTACTCACGTTTTAATTGAAAGCCACTAACTCATTCGTTTTGACGCGCTGATTTCCAGTACAACCGTTTCTCTCAAGATGTTTGTACAAATAGATATTTTATATTTTTATACTTGTATGCAATATTTAAATATAACTTGAAATAATATTAAACATTGTTAATCACTGTGCCTTATCGTTTCTTTTTCTTAAATCACGATCTTCTATGAGTGTTGAAAAATATTGGAAAAATTACGTCAATCATTTTGTTTGATAATAATATAATGTGGAATCTGTCGGTCTCAAGAGACCTTGAAATCTGCGCCCAAATAGTTATGCTCTAGTCGATAATTAAAAAAAAATCAATAATCGATAAAGCCGACCAAAAATCGATAAATTCAACTTTTTTCCTCCAATTTCGTTCAAACTCGGTATGTAGGTTACTTACATCATGACAAGCTCAACGATAGCTCATTTTTATTTCTACGCCACTGCGTTTAGCGAAAAAACAAAAATCGATTACAACACAAATCGATTTCAACACAAATTTTAAACTAAAACGCCCTCAGTTTTTAAGCAATCTAATACAAACTTCACTCAATTGTAGCCAACAATAAGTTGATTGTTTAACAGTCATTTAACTTGATAATTGAATCCACCCATATAGTGAAAGTCCCCGTAAATAGTGAAAAATGGCGATTTTTACTAGTTTCTTTCTTATTTTTCCTTGATCTTTCAACCAATTTTCATCAAACTTAACAATTGCTTTATAAAGGTATCCTCTTTTACATCCCTGGTAGCGCAAATTGAATTTAAAAAACTCCAAAATAATTGTGGTCTAAAGTGGGTCTTCATGTTGCCTGTTTTACCCCTTAATGTCCTCGGCTAACTTCGATTGAATAAATACAGACTACTTCTGTTATATCAGTAACTGCATTAATTCAAAATGTTTTTAATGAAAGTACTTTAAAGTCATTGAAGAAGATAGACTCTGTTAGATCTAAAGATGATGCTGTTTTTGCTCCATTCTAATTGAACGCTTTTTCTGATCGGCCAGTGAATTTTATGTAATGTTTTTTCAAGATTTAGCACGAGTAAAACAAATTCATGGATTTGGAAGAAAACTTTTTTAAAAAAGACTCCAGAATGATGTCAAAATACTCGAGCATTTTTCATTCATTTAATAATCATCTATTTATATTTCTGAAATGAGGAATTGTAACTATTTACATTTTTCGGATTGTTGTCCTCATTTTTATTGCCATATTCACGACACAGGGTCCAGTGAATAAAAGCGTTTGTTGAGTGATCCAAAAAGTGAATAACTGAAACTGAGGTATCCAGAAAAGGCGTGGCACGTGGAATTAGAACAATTTACCTAAATTAAATAAAGGGTTCGGTTCGATTCCAACGTATATCACCTGAAGAAGGTCGGAGCGTACAACGACTAAAACGTCGTGAATATGGCAATAAAGATAAGGACAACAGACCGAAAAATGTAAATAGTGTAAATATTTTAATAGCCAGTTGTGTTTAGTCTAATTTTTAACGGATATAAATATAGGTAGAAAAGAAGCAAATGTTGATAAGATAGCGAGGGTCCAAAAGCGCTGCCCGGGACCACCAATTCGGCTTACGGTAGTTTCGTTATTACCCGATCCTAATGTTGTAACATAGACAAATCTTACATGAAGACTGTTTGTTGCAGTAGCTTAGTCATACCGAGAGTTCTCCCTCTATTCCTCGTCCTAATTAATTCACAATAGAATTTCAATGAGAAAACCAGCGAAGAATCTGTAATGAGCTTCGTATTTTCTAGATTGAAAGTCTATGGAATTGGAATACAGAAAGTACTGTGCACACCATATGTGGATGCCTATAACGCAACTCGGGATTGTATACAGACTTCGTAGTTTATATTTTATATATACACGGTGTGTCAAAAATACTTTTACTAACTTTGGGGGCAGGTTCCTTACACTAAATACAAAAGTTCATATAAACATATGTCCTCAAATTCTTCGTTTTTGGGTTATTAAGTTTACAGCAGTGGTTCTTAACCATTTTTTACTCATGAACCACTTTTACTCTTAATTCGTTTTGGTGGACACCCATAACCATTTGATGAAAATAAAAAGCTTATTTTATTTTTGACTAATAGATAAGTTTAGGTATTGTATTATAGAAATAGAAAATGTATATGCTTCCTTTATATATAATCCTTGTACAATATATATTAAATTCATTTTATAATTAATATTTTATTTTTTTATATTTTATATTGATTAATTTATATTAATATATTAATATTTTATTTTATTAATATTTAGAATTATATTATTTATTATTAATATATTATATCAATTTATATAATAAATTATAATATTTATATAATTTTCCTTCTTTTATATATCCCTCTTTGTTTTGTTTTTTATTCAACTTTTCCAATCAAAACGTTCGGCAGAGTAAAAGGGACTCTAACTTACTTTGCTTGATCACGTTTTCTGCTAGTTTTAGGGTTGAGGTTTTTTTTCGAATTTTAGTATTTTAATATGGCGTAGATTACTGTAGAAATTCGAAATGTCATTTGTGACAAACGCTCCAAAATGAAATTGCTCTATGAACCACTAAAATATTACGGTGAACCCCCAATATTTTATGTTCTTTGTGTGAACCGCCAGTAATGATACATGAACCAAAGAGGTCCATGTAGACCCCGGTTGAGTAACACTGGTTTACGGAAGACGCTGTTAAATGTACAATCCAAGGTACAACTCAGAAATACATTAATATTTGTTAAACTAAATGCTTCTCAGTTAACTCTGGTACTGAGTGGTGAGAGGGCGAAAGACCCTCCACACGTTGCAAATGATACGGATACAAGAGCTGCTCATGAAGTACCCTCCATGGGGTAGTATGACATTCTAGGGCCTGGATCGTCTCAGAGAACCTGTAGAATGTGTTCTTCGTGGTCAGGCGTACGTGCGGATCTCGATCTTCCTCGATCCATAGTTTGTGGTGCCACGGATTCTGTCTCAGCAACGCGACGTTAAACAGTTTGGACGACTCGGCTGCCTTCGGTCTGGAAATGCAATCTTGCAGCCGCGCGTTTATTATCATTCGCACAGCCGTATGTAAAAATCATATCTGCCTGCTCACGGCATGAATATCATGTCATTGTTAAACAAAACAATTCTCAGTTAATTCCCTACTACACACGTTAAACGATGAAGACAGACTAGCCACAAATGTACACGAATGACAAATGTAACCTAGTCGACATAGCAACACAGTGCCATCTGCTGTAAACTTTCATTAAACTTAATAGCTTAAAAACGAAGGATTTGCAGACATGTTCATATGAACTACTGTCCTTGTTTAGTGTGAAGAACCCTTTCCGAAACTTTGTAAAAGTATTTTTAATACACCCTGTATATATACAGAGTTCGCCAAAAACTTTATACACATTTCAGGAAATTAAAGACTTGTATAGATATTGCAATACTAAATTTATTTAACTTTTTTGCTTTGTAGACTGACAAAGAAAGAACAAAAGCTTCCAAAATTTACCAAGTAATCACAAATAAACTTATATATATATATTATACAAAGTCCACCAGAAAAATGTATACACACTTCAGAAAAGGAAAACTTATTTACACTATGTACAATGTTCAGACTTTTGCCCTCATCTCCATTACCACATTCACGACGTTTCGGCCGTTGTGCGCTCCGGCTTTCTTCAGGATCTGTTTATATTTCTGAGATGAGGTATTGTAGCTATTTACACCATTTTCATTGTTCAAACTGTTGTCCTCATCTTTGTTGCCATATTCACGACGTTCTTAAGGTGATTGAAATGTCGAACCGAATCTTTTATTTCATCCACTAGGATAGACTGTTTTAGTTCCACGTGCCATGCCTGTTCCGGAGGTTTCAGTGTCAGTTACTTCAGTTTAACTTTCTAAGTTTTTTTTTTCATGTGTACTGTAGCCCGGTATTGAACCCACAACTCTTTGGTTCAAGTCACTGGATTAATTCAACCAACGGTTTTATACATTAGACCATGTGTGAAGTGCAATACCTGGATACAGCAGAGATGAACAAAAACTTGGAGAGTTGAGTTAAACGGAAGTAACTGACACTGAGACACCCAGAAGAAGCTGGACATGTGGGACTAGAACAATCTACCCCGATGGACATAATAACGGGTTCGATTCGAAATTACCATCACCTGACGAAGGCCGGACCGTATAACGGCCGAAACGTCGTGAATATGGTAACAAAGATGAGGACAACAGTCTGAAAAATGTAAATAGTGTAAATAGTTATAATATTTCATCTTAGAAATATAGACAAATCCCGAAGAAGGCTGGAGCGTTCAACGACCGAATCTTCGTGAATATGGCAACAAAGATGAGGACAACAGTCCGAACAATGTAAATAGTGTAAATAATTACAATACCTCATCTCAGAAATATAGACAAATTCTTGAAGAAATCCGGAGCGTACAATGCCGAAACGTCGTGAATATGGCAACAAAGATGAAAACAACAGCCCGAATAATGTAAATAGTATAAATAGTTATAATACTTCATGTCAGAAATACAGACAGATAAGGAAAAACTTGTCTTTCGTACTTTTATCAAATTGCGATAACACCGTTTACTGTAGTAGGATATTTTCGACAGATGGCATTACGTTGGTGACCTTTACATAAGAATCTGATAATGCCTATGCAGCAATTCCACTGAACAATAAATTTAGTATTACAATATCTATACAAGATTCGACATTGCTGCATTTCGGTGATTGTACAGGAACCGAGCATTTTCGAAAAATGTATACACACTTCAGGAAAGGAAAAACTTGTATCGATGTTGTAATACTAAATGTGTCCAGACATCACGAGAGATTAATACAAATTACCTTTGGACTCTATAATCACAAGAAATGCTCAAAATGGTGACCTTTACCTTCCAGACGTTTATTAGTGCGGCGAACTACTGCTTGGGCAACGTTGGATAAAGTGTCCATTGGGATTGCTGCACATGCATTTTCAATTTATAATTTCTTTCCGTAGATAATAAGATATCCTCAGTTCTTTGTTTCATGAAGTTTTGATTCATTTGACAAAGTTTGAGGATGAAGTGGGTCCTTTTGACTGAGCACTTTTACAATTATTCCCGGTAGAAATATTCCATGTTCGATCCAATCCGCCATTATATATATATATATATATATATATATATATATATATATATATATATATATATATATATATATATATATATATATATATATATTTAAATATATTTTTAAAGGTACAAAATGTT
>OZ038519.1:11177710-11235210 GCA_964036315.1 Acanthosepion esculentum | reverse complement strand
GAAAATATTAATAATTGGTTGGCGCAAGGTCAGATGAATATGGCGAAGGAGGAAGAATAAACTGACTAATGTCCAAAATGTTCTGTCTACATTTCTGAGATTAGGTATTTTGACTATATATGTTGTTTCGACTGTTGACCTCATCTTCCTTGTCATATTCACGACGTTTCGGCTGTTGTACGGTCCGGCCTTCCTCAGGTGATATACGTTGGAATTTGGCGGGAAAAGGGAGATCACCGCCCTTCGAGGAATAAGGTTGAAATAATAGACGGAGAACATCACTGGAAAATACGAAAACTTAAGGAATCAGCACATATGCTAGGCCACAAAAATCTCCTAAGCCGGCCAAGCATAGAAATGAACACAATAGGGAAACCTGTCATAGAGACTGCTAGAGAAAAACAATAAAAAAAATGCAAAAATAATGAGTATTGAAGCATTAGGTTTATAAGTTCCAAAAATTCATTCACTGATGTCACCAAAGACAGAAGTGTTGATTGGCGCAATCCAGTGACTTGACACAGAGGTGAAGAAAATTTGAGTTGAGTTATTAAAGGGAAATAACTGAAATATCTAGAAAAGGCATGGCACGTGGAACTAGAACAATCTACCCCGGTAGACTAAACGAAGGATTCGGTTCGAAATTCCAAAATATATCACCTGAAGAATACCGGAGCGTACAGCGGCCGAAACGTCGTGAATATGGCAAAGAAGATAAGGGCAGTAGTTCGAACAATGTAAATAGCGTAAATAGTCCAAAATGTCTTCCTATGGTATTTAAGTTTGTAGGTTGGCTTTTTGTGTTGTCATGCAGGAGGAGAACATTTTCTTTTCATCCACTGACGTTCGAAAACTAAATTATATTAGTCTATTCCAATTTTATTCTCATCTGTCACATAAGATTAGTAGCTAGGGTGATATATCCATCATTACAATTGATTGCCATAAACAGAAATTACTTATACCGTAACCTAATATAAAGGATGCGATGGATCAATTGTAGTCTAAATGACGCAAAATGAAAATAACACTGACATTTCATTTTAACAGATACATTTACCAAAATTACACAAAAATATCTTGAAATACTAAAGAGTAAATTTATTCAATGAAATCGCCATTGGTTTCAAACACAGCCTCCAGATAGGGTGCGATGGATAAATTGTCATCTAAATTCCACAAAAATGAAAATAACACTGACATCTCATTTTAAACAGATATATTTACGAAAATTACACAAAAAATATCTTGAAATACTAAAGAGTAAATTTATTCAATGAAATCGCCATTGGCTTCAACCACGGCAAGACTTCGGAGTATCCTGCAACTCTTCCGGTCGGTCTCCTTGTTTAAATTGGTGAATTCTGCCATAATCCTTGCCTTCGGTTCATTTTGGGGTTACAAGGAGTTTTGTTGTTCTCTCGCTCGACTAGGCCCCATGCATAATAATCAAGGGGGTGCAGTCTGGTGAGTTAGGAGGCCAGATATAAGGGGTGATGAAGTCGCAGAAATGGTCTGACAGCCATGACTGGGTTCTCCTGTATATGTGATATTGGGCAGATACCTGTTGCCAGACATAGGATCTTCCAGCAGCCACCCTCTTGACCCAGGGCAGCACTACCTCTTCGGGCACCAACAAATTCAGTTCTTTTCTAAATCAGAACGATCAGAGTGAGTTTTCCGAGTTGCTGTATCTTCGTAATCACCATTAGATTCATCCAACTCTTTCCGAATCCTCTGCACTGTCCTCAGATTGACACCCAAACTTTCTGAAATGTTGTCATTAGAGCTAACGGCGTAAATGTCAAGCATTACAACATTACAACATATCGTTTCCAAATTTCTGGAAGAGTGAATTGTGTCATGGTGCTCTTTTTCTCATAGGCGGTGCCCAACTGACCCTAATATACTATGCAGTTGATAAAATAAAAAACAAACAAGGCGCATGTGAGAAATTAAAATATAAAATGGTAAAAATTTACCCATCGCATATTGTATATTTTCAAGAGTCCGATCAAATCAAAAATGGAGTATTGCTGCCATATTTGGACTGTCGCTGACCAAACTTGGTTTTCGATCCTTGACAATAAGCATTTACACGGCGTTGTCAGTGATGAAATATTTTCAACCCTACAACTTCTCCCCCCGAAAAAACGAGCAACATTCCATAGTTCTGACCCATCATGCAACGTACAGATGATCGACACTTCCTCATTCGCTTCGTATTCCTATGGAAAGGGAGAATTTCCACTCAGAAAGCTTCTTCCAATTTCAGGGGGTCCTCGACTTACGTCATAGATCCGTTCCTACGACGCGACGTAACCGAATTTTCGACGTAGGTCGAAACTCACGTACATAAGTACTCACGAATCTGCCTTACGCGTGGGGGTCATAATAAAAAGCAAAAGCCCCCCCCCCCCAAAAAAAAACGAGAGATAGCGAATGTAGCTCAGTACAACATGGCGTACAATTGATGAAGAAACAACGCCGTCTTCCTCATATAGCGCCGTGTGAAAATGTATTATGGGAGATGGCGCCGTAACCACGAAATACCGTTCATCGGGTCCGACGTAACCAGAGGACATTCTGTAACTGTCAATCCTGGCGATAAACTACATCCGGCTGTAAGGCCTCTGATCAGGAGATTGGAGGTTTTGAGGACCTCTTAATTACTGGTGTTCCTAGATCCATCCTGAATCGGGGTTGTAGCACCTGTTAGGGTCCCAGCTATGGGCAATTAGTGACCCCACACAGACAAAAACAAAGCACTATGAAAGTATCAAAATACATTTTCATAATAAAATACCAGCAATACATTTTTATATAAAAAATTACCAACAATACCTATTATGGCAAAATTACCAACAATACCTATTATGGCAAAATTACCAACAACACATATTTATAGCAAAATGACCAACAATATATTTTATCTGTACTTGAAAGCATAAAATATTTAAATTTCCGCATTAAATAAGCCATAGAGGTTGATATACTGCTAAACAATCAACCAATCAACCAAATAACTTACTTTGTGGAACGAACTACCAAGAGGATCACTATGATCTTAACCTCTTCAAATATAGGATTAAGTGTTATCTATCCTACATATGCTAGTGATGGTAGTATGGTGGAGCAATGGGTCCCGGCTGGGATTGAGGAATTGGAGTTCCCGTCGTTCCTTACATTTCTCTTTGGGAAAGGCACGAATCAAAGTTCTTTCACAACAGCCATAGTTAAAAAAAACAAAAAAAAACAAAAAGATGCTTAATGTCCCAACAAATTCAAAGTCTCTTGCAGCCTTCGCCGAAGTAAGTCTAACTCCGACCAATTTGCAATCTACTTATCGGAACTGACTGCATTATACGACACAATATGGCGCCGACGGAGACTCTTTTTCGTTGATCACCGCCGCAGTATTCGACTCTGTGTACTTTGAACATATATTCGGAATTGATATTGATATTGATAACATCAACATTTACAGATGATAGAATGTTTTTGCAACAGGCTGATGAGTATTGAAATCCTCACAGTATTCAGTATAATTGAAGTCATTGCAAACATTTTTGTCGAGATTTAAAAACTCTACATTTTGTTCAATTTCGCAAACCAATCGATGAAATTTGAATAAGCTGATTTGTTTGGAAAATACTTCGACAAAAACCCTACTTCGTGGTTTAATAATTTCTTTAATTGAATTGAATTTTATAGGACTTCATGATAAACAATATTTTTATGAACATTTCTTTTTTCCTTTTTAAGAGCGAAGAATAAACTCTTAGGATTTCTTACTCTTGAGCATTCAACATACAACTAGTGATTCGTAAATATTTCTTTCTGGAATCAAATTCCAACTTTTTGAAGGATTTGGCCTTGCGATTTGTTTATAGTTCTCGCAAACGCAGGGCGAACTGGAAACTTGATTTTTATCCATTCGAAAGGATATTCGGAACGTTTAAGAATAAACTTTATTCTTTAAAAAAAACTTTATTCTTATTATATAATACAAGTCGTCCTGTTCCAAAACACGCTACATTGTGGTCTGTTGTCGAACGTAAGAGTTGTTTCATTACATAGGCCTCTCCAAGAATTTGTAGTGCACAACGGCATTAATGGAATTCCTGGTTTCAACAGTAGTTTATGTCTTAGAAATCCGTTTGGCACTAACGTATTCAAATAATCAACATTGAAACATAGGGCATCATTTGTATTAGCGAGGCTATCTGCAAGCCTCAACTTTATTAAATTTCCCGCCAATCATGTTGTCTTGTTTATTATTTTCACTATTCCTCTTGAAATCCTGTACCAATTTGAAACCCTCCATGTCTATATTTACAATGCCACAAATGTGTGTTATATGCCAGAATTAAATAGGTATCAAAACTTAAAGAAAATACATGCAAAAAACAATATTGCATTTTTATTAAATAAATATTTGTTATTTTAATCATTAAATTCTTTTAAAAATAGAGGGAGTCTTTAGTCTGGTAAATAATAAAACTAATCACCCCACCCAAAAAATGATGAAAATTTACACTATTTACATTATCCCCATCTTTATTGTCATATTCACGACGTTTCGGCCGTTATACGCTCCGGCCTTCTTCAGGTGATATACGTGATATTTCAAACCGAATCTTTTATTAAGTTCACGGGGGTAGATCGTTCTAGTTCCACGTGCCATGCCTTTTCTGGATATCTCAGTTTCAGTTATTTCCCTTTAGTGACTCAACTCTCCAAGTTTTTGTTCACCTCTGCTGTGGCCAGGAATTGAACTCACAACTCTTTGGGTCAAGTCACTTTTGGATTACTTCAACCAACGATTTTTTTCACTGGGCCATGTGTCCTTGAGGAAAATTTATTGTACTAAGTTACGCACCCTAGTAAAACCAACTGTATCTCTACTCCCCTTTACCTGTTTACACTTCTCCCAAAATTTAGTTTCGATCGGTTAATCCGTGTCTATCTAAGAGGGTGTGAAAGACGGATGGAAATCACAGAATTTTATATAGAGAGATAGATGCAACAATGTCTAGACTCGCAGGATAGCAAAATGTCGGTGAATCCGATTGTACTTTTATATTTTTGTCTCAAGCTGATCAATTACTTCCAAATTTGCTTGTTTTTTGTCCTAAGGCAATGCTAGCCTCACTACTCTGTACACGAGACGTCTTCTCTTTGTAGAACAAATAACTTACGCTTTACAGACCTGCAAGGCTGCCTCTGTTGAATTTGACACCAGACAATGCCGTTTTTCTTGGGAAAAATCTTAGTGGTTTTACGTTTTGCACACATTGATCAAACACAAGTCCTTACTGAAGTTAGAGCCGAACGGCCTTTATTTCGGTTAGTACTAGACTCCGAAATACAAGTATAAAAATAAAAAAAGGATAGATTTTCATGCAAAGTAACAGACTTTCTTCACCTCCCACCCCAGCTGAATTCAGAGATTCTTTTCTGATACAATGATTCTATTATTGGATCTCTTCTGTTAATTCATCCCAAAATACAAAGATTTTAATTTATACTTACTAAAATCCACATCAAATTCTCCCAGAGCGAGGCACTCCTGTTGGGTTGATCTTAGCGAACGCCCCAAATGCGTGCGACTCGGGTGCGATATTTCTAAGTGTGGGGTCAGCATTCGCACTCAATCTGATAAACAAGAGAAAAACAGATTTTTTAATTTTTTTTTTAATTCTAAAAATTCCTTGTAAGTACCTCGAATATCATCCGTACTTCCGAAATATAAGGAACTCCCTGATTTTTGGTAATTTTTCTTTCTGAGGGTTGGAGTTGTTGCGAGGCAAGCTAAACAAAGTTTGATTTAAAATTTATAATTTCTTGGGGTTAATTAATATTAATAATTAACTTTACAATATTTGGGGTAAATTAACAAAAAAAATCCGGATTATTTCCTCAACATGTTTAGCAAAAATAGGTACAGTTTCATACTTTGTTTGTTCAACGGTATATTATTTACTTATGGATCATTTAATCCTGAAATTTAATTTTCTTGAGAGCAATGTATTTTATACTTTCATAGTCTTTTGACTCCAGTTTAAGGGGTTCACTATTTGCTCATAGTTTGGACCCTAACAGATGCTGCCACCCCGGGCCAGAGAGGACCTGTGAACAACAGCAGTTCTAGGCTCCTCAAACCTCCCGATCAGAGGCCTTGCTGCCAGATGTAGTTTATCATCATACCCAGAACTCCATCTTGTCTCGGACAATCACATTACACGAACTAGTAAAAAGAGATCCTACCAATGGGGTGGAGCTTGAGAAGAATATCTACGCCCTTCTCGTAGTACTAGAGTATGTCCCAAAACCGAGAGCAATGCACACCAACGATGACAGCGTTTTATATATTTAAACAGCTTTTGTGTTTAAATATATAAAATACATTTCTGTAGCTTATAAATGTGTTGAGCACAAGGAAAGAGAAAATCTTAATTCAGTTCCAGTTGAATTCGTAATTGCGATCCTTTCTTCTGACCCATCAATTATGATCCAACCTCGCCATATCTCATCACTGGTTTGTAACGGGGTAAAAAGATGGCCACAGAAAAGACGAAGAAAAGAGAAGAAAAAAAGATAATCCTTTCTAGTTAGTACTCGGTGAACAACAATCAGAGCTAAAGCTATTAGCAATGATCATAGATCGCATGTCATTGAAGTAAAATAAATTATAACTGGGAAGACACTATATTAATTACCCACGAGACTCATTGTACATTACAGATTTCTTTTTATTAAGCAAAGTAGCGTTTCCCTTAAGGGCACACGGAAGGGAAACTACAAAACTTCCTACAGAAGCTAACGAAATAAAGCGAGAAGAAAGGACTAGGCATAAAGTACAAAAAGACAGAATGCATGATTATCAGCTAAAAGATGAGCCCGAAATACAAAGGAAGGGTCACAGATACTAAAATCAGGCAAGTACAGAAATTTAAATATCTGCAAAGTGTTCTAACAGAAGACGGAAAGTGCGACACTGAAATCCGAAGACGTATTGGGATGGAAAAAGTCGCATTCTAAAACCCAAGCTGAGTAATAAAAGACAGAAAAATTTCGTTGGAAACAAGGAAGTGAGTACTGAACTGTTACGTGATATCTGTCCTCCTGTATGGCAGTGAATGCTGGACAATCTCCTCGCAGATGAAGAAGAGACCAGAAGCAAGAGAAACAAAGAAAAGAGTACTGAACTGTTACGTGATATCTTTCCGTCTGTATGGCAGCGAATGCTGGACAATCTCCTCAAAGATGAAGAAGAGACGCCAAGCAACAGAAATGTTGTTTTATAGAAAGATGCTGAGGATACCATGGGTCGAACATGTGAGCAACGGCGAGGTTTTAGAGAGAATGGAAACAAAAATGTAACTTATACTTTACATCATTTAGAGCAGTTGAAATTTCTGGGGTACGTAATCAGATATTGGAAAATCTGATAGCCACAGGAAAGAGAGAGAAAGGAATGCACCGTGTAACATGGGTTTGCGAAAATGGATGACTGAACAGAGTTTGGGAAAAATAACAAAATGACAAAACCTATTAAGTGCTACAATAGACAGGAAGACGTGGACACGGAATATAAAAGAAGAAGGGTTTCTGGATTCATGGGGGCATAAATAAAAAAAATGAACAAAACAAAAAAATCGTTCCTGTGTGTCTACACAGATGTATTAACTTGTCCAGAAAATCCTGACTCACTTAGGAAGCGGAAAGAAAACAAGAAATCTTGATCTCTGTCTGGTGGAATTTCTAAGGACTACTGTATTTCAAGCTTGTTCAACACGATCACGCCATCAACGCTAAACTCTATTGCCAGCAGCTAGACCGTGTGCACGACAAAACTAAAGAAGGAGTATCCTGCTTTGGTCATTCAAGGTTAGGTTTTGTTTCAGCAAGACAATGCAAGGTTACCCCCTGCCAGGTTGACTAAGAAAAGTTTAAACAGATGGATGGTGTTGAGATTCTTCCACATCCACCATTCAGTCTTGATGCTGCGCCAAGTAACTATGGCGTTCTCCGCTCAAAGGCACACTTCCTCCACGACCAGCGATTCAATACTTTTGATGAAGTGAGGGAAAATTGTTTACAGTTTTTTTATTCAATGCCAGCGGACTGGTATCTGGGACAGATTTGGATGCTGGTTGATCGCTGGCAGAAGATCTTCGAGGATAATGGACTTCATTTTGAAGAATAACTGTTTGTGTTGCTCCATAAAATTTTGTTGTTTTCTTTCCGTTTTCTAAATAAGTCAGAACTTAATATTTATGTGTGCATATTTGAGCTTTTATTTGCAAAATGAAACAAATTAAGCTTAATTATATTTTTTTACAGTAAGGTTCACCTTGTACACAGCCCGAGGGCCACTCGAGGTAGAGGATTAGGTTAAGGGGTAGCTTACAGGAGGAGAAGATAACGATTAATTCTAGATTTGTTAAGATTGTAGTGATCGGGGAAACATCCTGTTGGGAGTCTGTTCCACAGGGCAGTGGTTCGCCAGCTGTTTGAATGGAACTTCTCGCCGATGAAATACGGAGGGAATGTGGGTGGTTTGCTATGTAAGTGACATGGCGGGTAAGTTCCTAGCAGTGAAGATCTGACCTGGTG
Organism: Acanthosepion esculentum; assembly: GCA_964036315.1. Taxonomy (NCBI): domain Eukaryota; kingdom Metazoa; phylum Mollusca; class Cephalopoda; order Sepiida; family Sepiidae; genus Acanthosepion; species Acanthosepion esculentum. The sequence continues at coordinate 11,226,588 of OZ038519.1, read as the reverse complement.
GAACCAGAAGATGCAGTTCGTCCATGGAAGTAGCGATAGAGCGATGAGAGACTCACCACATACGGCCTGTGAGATAGAGAGAGAGAGAGGTTGGAGGGTAGAAAATAATTCTTCTCCAGCAAGGACTCAGAGACGCTTTTGAACTCTATCAAGACTGAAAAGTGAGGTCTGGATGGCTCCTGCCCAAATATGGCAACAGTACTCCATTTTGGGCCTGATCTGGCAGGTAGGGGAGTCAGGTGCTTACAGGAGCGATACAGGGAGCCGATCATTTTACCTGCATCTTTAGTAACGATGGGTCGTATATAGGAGTTCCACTGGAACATTGATTGTTTTGTTTCCCTTTCCAATTCTATATCTTTGTTATAGAGAAATAAAGTGTCGCTGCCGACACATGTGTTTGAACATAGATCGCCAGAGAACAAACACAGGCGATCTCATTATTGATTAACTGGATCACGTGACCATAGCGGAAACGCATATATAGAGGAAGTTGCGTGACGTCTAAGGTGTTCATTTATCCTAGTCTATCCTCCATACTTTACGGATCGCAATTTCTTCTCTATCTTCTATTACTATTGAGACCGATGTTATCTACTCTATTCACTGTACGAAGCACTCTTAGTACGAGTATTATTCGAAGACGTCTGACACCAGTATTGGTCAACGGCGTATTATATTGGTATCTGCGATTACAAAGTCTCTACTACGTTAGCATTGACGAAGTATCAAGCAAGTGTACGTGGTCACAGACAAAGTGGTAACAAAGGGTCGTTTTGACGACACAACAATCTTGTAATTAAACCAAACAGAGCCTGTCTATATTTCTGAGATGAGGTATTATGTACAGTATTTACATTAGTCGGACTATTGTCCTCATCTTTGTCGCTATATTTGTCACAACGTTTCGGCCGTTGTACTCTCCGGCCTTCTTCAGGTGGTTGGAATTTCGGACTGAACCCTTTATTTCGATCACTGGGGTAGACTGTTCTAGTTCCACGAGCCATGTTTGATGGATGTCAGTTATCAGTTATATCCTGCTAATTTTCCCTCTGAAAGTTCTCCACTGCCTTAACCGGGTATTGAACTCACACTCTTTGGGTCTGTCACTGGATCTAACCAACGCCTTTATCCACTGTGTCATGTGTCCTTGAGGGAAAATTAGCAGGAGATAACTGATAACTGACATCCATCAAACATGGCACGTGGAACTAGAACAGTCTACCCCAGTGATCGAAATAAAGGGTTCAGTTCGAAATTCCAACCACCTGAAGAAGGCCGGAGCGTACAACGGCCGAAACGTTGTGACAAATATGGCGACAAAGATGAGGACAATAGTCCGACTAATGTAAATACTGTTAAACCAAACAGTTCAAATTTTGATAAATGAATAGATTTTCCATTCTTCTATTATTTTCTGTATCCCTTAGGGACGGGAGCCATCACGGCTCTCCACAACTTCCTATTCTCTGTAGCTCTTAGTAAAGTTTATATTTTTGTGGCATGTTCTGCCATCCATTTACACAAGCTCGGGGGACCTCAACGTGGTACAATGCACTTGTCTCGCTAGGACCATTCATCATTTTTCATCATTTGCCGAGCCAATGCAAACGATCCTTTCCTGAGCTACGACAGGGCTACATACAGTTTTTGAATTCAGAGTTATTTCCCCCCAGACCGGTTACCAGGCTATTGAACCCACTCTGTCCTACTATTTACCCATAGCTGGGGGGAAGAAGAAGAGTATTCATACCTTTCCCAATGTAATGGATTCGACTGGAATTCGAACTCGGCTCTCCGATTCCTCAATCCGTGCCGCTATCCATTACTCCACCGTGCCTCTTCAACCATTACAACTGAGTAGAGAATTCGATCCTCACTGGGTGCCCCGTACTTTCGGCCTTAGAAAATCGACATTTGCACAAGCTCGTTAGGTAGGTTACTCGAGATTTTCCTCTTGTCTTCAATATGTCCAGTGGGGTCGGCCTTTGTTTCAGCAACACAATGCGAGGCCACATATCAATTCACCAATTCTTTCCTCATTATGGGTCCCAGACTGGCATCAATAAAGCATTATTATCTCCGGAATGTTCTTACAATCTGAAACAGAGGATTTGGGGCTTTAAGTAACCCGCAAAAGGTTGACAGGCCAAATTAACTAATTAACCCATAGCTGGGGGAAAAGAGGTTGATGCATACCTTTCCCATTACTCGTAATTGAATATATCGAACACAGCTGGAATTCGAACTCGGCTCCCCAATTACGAGCCGTTATCACTTGAACCACCGGCACACCCAAATTTCAGCACCTGGTATTCCCAAGCTGTCACCCATCTAGATACTGACCAGCCTCGACGTTGCTTAACATCGGTTATCGTACGAAAACCGGAGTTTCAACGTGGTATTGCCGTAAGCCCACCTCACTTTGGGATGGAATTATTAAAAAAAAACAACCTGCAGAGCTGAATTTATCCTGTAGTGACATGAGTAGAGATATATCTCTGCGTCCCCAAGAGCATTTGTGTGAAATTGAATGCAATAAGAAACGGCCGGGATTTGCTGGTTTCACCGATTTTAATCCGCACGTTACACTAACGCTCATTTAGGGAATTACTGATTTAAAAATATCTTTAGCGACCCCTACCAACCTTTAAGAACTTGGGTGGGAGATGACACCTTTAATTCTTATTAGGACAATGAGATTAGGTTTACTTATGTTAATCGGCTAAAAATCTTTCTCCAACCTTCACTTTTGTATTTCCGCAACCATTTGAACTAATTTAAGCCTGCTGAGTTCTTTTTTCAGCGCTAAGATGTAAGAGTCTGATTTCATTTTGAGGCTAATTACTTCGCCTCTTAGTGTTTTGGAATCAACTTACGGCGACTTTAATCAGCGTTCACTTTTTCATACAGACACGATATGTTTCAATCTGTTTTATATTTAGCCAATTGCTTAGAGAAACAAAGGACAGGAAATTGTGGAGAACCATGATCGCCAACGTCCTGAAGGAACACGACATAAAAAGAAGAAGAAGAAGAAGAGGAAGAAGGAGGAAGAGCAGGAGGAGGAGGAGCTTGAATAAATGGGCGGCAGAAGAGGGTCTAGGATAACAAAAAGATAAAATTTATTAAGAGCTACAAAGGACAGGAAATTGTGGAGAACCATGATCGCCAACGTCCTGAAGGAACACGACATAAAAAGAAGAAGAAGAAGAGGAAGAAGAGGAAGAAGGTGGAGGAGAAGGAGGAGGAGGAGCTTGAGTAAATGGGCGGCAGAAGAGGGTCTAGGATAACAAAAAGATAAAATTTATTAAGAGCTACAAAGGACAGGAAATTGTGGAGAACCATGATCGCCAACGTCCTGAAGGAACACGACTTAAAAAGAAGAAGAAAAAGAAGGAGAGGAAGAAGGAGGAGGAGAAGGAGGAGGAGGAGCTTGAGTAAATGGGCGGCAGAAGAGGGTCTAGGATAACAAAAAGATAAAATTTATTAAGAGCTACAAAGGACAGGAAATTGTGGAGAACCATGACCGCCAACGTCCTGAAGAAACACGACATAAAAAGAAGAAGAAGAAGAAGAAGAGGAAGAAGGAGGAAGAGCAGGAGGAGGAGGAGCTTGAATAAATGGGCGGCAGAAGAGGGTCTAGGATAACAAAAAGATAAAATTTATTAAGAGCTACAAAGGACAGGAAATTGTGGAGAACCATGATCGCCAACGTCCTTAAGGAACACGACATAAAAAGAAGAAGAAGAAGAAGAAGAGGAAGAAGAGGAAGAAGGTGGTGGAGAAGGAGGAGGAGCTTGAGTAAATGGGCGGCAGAAGAGGGTCTAGGATAACAAAAAGATAAAATTTATTAAGAGCTACAAAGGACAGGAAATTGTGGAGAACCATGATCGCCAACGTCCTGAAGGAACACGACTTAAAAAGAAGAAGAAGAAGAAGGAGAGGAAGAAGGAGGAGGAGAAGGAGGAGGAGGAGGTTGAGTAAATGGGCGGCAGAAGAGGGTCTAGGATAACAAAAAGATAAAATTTATTAAGAGCTACAAAGGACAGGAAATTGTGGAGAACCATGACCGCCAACGTCCTGAAGAAACACGACATAAAAAGAAGAAGAAGAAGAAGAGGAAGAAGGAGGAAGAGCAGGAGGAGGAGGAGCTTGAATAAATGGGCGGCAGAAGAGGGTCTAGGATAACAAAAAGATAAAATTTATTAAGAGCTACAAAGGACAGGAAATTGTGGAGAACCATGATCGCCAACGTCCTGAAGGAACACGACATAAAAAGAAGAAGAAGAAGAGGAAGAAGAGGAAGAAGGTGGAGGAGAAGGAGGAGGAGGAGGTTGAGTAAATGGGCGGCAGAAGAGGGTCTAGGATAACAAAAAGATAAAATTTATTAAGAGCTACAAAGGACAGGAAATTGTGGAGAACCATGACCGCCAACGTCCTGAAGAAACACGACATAAAAAGAAGAAGAAGAAGAAGAGGAAGAAGGAGGAAGAGCAGGAGGAGGAGGAGCTTGAATAAATGGGCGGCAGAAGAGGGTCTAGGATAACAAAAAGATAAAATTTATTAAGAGCTACAAAGGACAGGAAATTGTGGAGAACCATGATCGCCAACGTCCTGAAGGAACACGACTTAAAAAGAAGAAGAAGAAGAAGGAGAGGAAGAAGGAGGAGGAGAAGGAGGAGGAGGAGGTTGAGTAAATGGGCGGCAGAAGAGGGTCTAAGATAACAAAAAGATAAAATTTATTAAGAGCTACAAAGGACAGGAAATTGTGGAGAACCATGATCGCCAACGTCCTTAAGGAACACGACATAAAAAGAAGAAGAAGAATAAGAAGAGGAAGAAGAGGAAGAAGGTGGAGGAGAAGGAGGAGGAGGAGCTTGAGTAAATGGGCGGCAGAAGAGGGTCTAGGATAACAAAAAGATAAAATTTATTAAGAGCTACAAAGGACAGGAAATTGTGGAGAACCATGATCGCCAACGTCCTGAAGGAACACGTCATAAAAAGAAGAAGAAGAAGAAGAAGAGGAAGAAGGAGGAGGAGAAGGAGGAGGAGCTTGAGTAAATGGGCGGCAGAAGAGGGTCTAGGATAACAAAAAGATAAAATTTATTAAGAGCTACAAAGGACAGGAAATTGTGGAGAACCATGATCGCCAACGTCCTTAAGGAACACGACATAAAAAGAAGAAGAAGAATAAGAAGAGGAAGAAGAGGAAGAAGGTGGTGGAGAAGGAGGAGGAGGAGCTTGAGTAAATGGGCGGCAGAAGAGGGTCTAGGATAACAAAAAGATAAAATTTATTAAGAGCTACAAAGGACAGGAAATTGTGGAGAACCATGATCGCCAACGTCCTGAAGGAACACGACTTAAAAAGAAGAAGAAGAAGAAGGAGAGGAAGAAGGAGGAGGAGAAGGAGGAGGAGGAGGTTGAGTAAATGGGCGGCAGAAGAGGGTCTAGGATAACAAAAAGATAAAATTTATTAAGAGCTACAAAGGACAGGAAATTGTGGAGAACCATGACCGCCAACGTCCTGAAGAAACACGACATAAAAAGAAGAAGAAGAAGAAGAGGAAGAAGGAGGAAGAGCAGGAGGAGGAGGAGCTTGAATAAATGGGCGGCAGAAGAGGGTCTAGGATAACAAAAAGATAAAATTTATTAAGAGCTACAAAGGACAGGAAATTGTGGAGAACCATGATCGCCAACGTCCTGAAGGAACACGACATAAAAAGAAGAAGAAGAAGAGGAAGAAGAGGAAGAAGGTGGAGGAGAAGGAGGAGGAGGAGGTTGAGTAAATGGGCGGCAGAAGAGGGTCTAGGATAACAAAAAGATAAAATTTATTAAGAGCTACAAAGGACAGGAAATTGTGGAGAACCATGACCGCCAACGTCCTGAAGAAACACGACATAAAAAGAAGAAGAAGAAGAAGAGGAAGAAGGAGGAAGAGCAGGAGGAGGAGGAGCTTGAATAAATGGGCGGCAGAAGAGGGTCTAGGATAACAAAAAGATAAAATTTATTAAGAGCTACAAAGGACAGGAAATTGTGGAGAACCATGATCGCCAACGTCCTGAAGGAACACGACTTAAAAAGAAGAAGAAGAAGAAGGAGAGGAAGAAGGAGGAGGAGAAGGAGGAGGAGGAGGTTGAGTAAATGGGCGGCAGAAGAGGGTCTAAGATAACAAAAAGATAAAATTTATTAAGAGCTACAAAGGACAGGAAATTGTGGAGAACCATGATCGCCAACGTCCTTAAGGAACACGACATAAAAAGAAGAAGAAGAATAAGAAGAGGAAGAAGAGGAAGAAGGTGGAGGAGAAGGAGGAGGAGGAGCTTGAGTAAATGGGCGGCAGAAGAGGGTCTAGGATAACAAAAAGATAAAATTTATTAAGAGCTACAAAGGACAGGAAATTGTGGAGAACCATGATCGCCAACGTCCTGAAGGAACACGTCATAAAAAGAAGAAGAAGAAGAAGAAGAGGAAGAAGGAGGAGGAGAAGGAGGAGGAGCTTGAGTAAATGGGCGGCAGAAGAGGGTCTAGGATAACAAAAAGATAAAATTTATTAAGAGCTACAAAGGACAGGAAATTGTGGAGAACCATGATCGCCAACGTCCTTAAGGAACACGACATAAAAAGAAGAAGAAGAATAAGAAGAGGAAGAAGAGGAAGAAGGTGGTGGAGAAGGAGGAGGAGGAGCTTGAGTAAATGGGCGGCAGAAGAGGGTCTAGGATAACAAAAAGATAAAATTTATTAAGAGCTACAAAGGACAGGAAATTGTGGAGAACCATGATCGCCAACGTCCTGAAGGAACACGTCATAAAAAGAAGAAGAAGAAGAAGAAGAGGAAGAAGGAGGAGGAGAAGGAGGAGGAGCTTGAGTAAATGGGCGGCAGAAGAGGGTCTAGGATAACAAAAAAATAAAATTTATTAAGAGCTACAAAGGACAGGAAATTGTGGAGAACCATGATTGCCAACGTCCTGAAAGAACGCGACATAAAAAGAAGAAGAAGAGGAAGAAGGAGGAGGAGGAGGAAGAGGAGGAGGAAGAGGAGGAGGAGGAAGAGGAGGAGGAGGAAGAGGAGGAGGAAGAGGAGGAGGAGCTTGAGTAAATGGGCGGCAGAAGAGGGTCTAGGATAACAAAAAGATAAAATTTATTAAGAGCTACAAAGGACAGGAAATTGTGGAGAACCATGATCGCCAACGTCCTGAAGGAACACGTCATAAAAAGAAGAAGAAGAAGAAGAGGAAGAAGGAGGAGGAGAAGGAGGAGGAGCTTGAGTAAATGGGCGGCAGAAGAGGGTCTAGGATAACAAAAAGATAAAATTTATTAAGAGCTACAAAGGACAGGAAATTGGGGAGAACCATGATCGCCAACGTCCTGAAGGAATACGTCATAAAAAGAAGAAGAAGAAGAAGAGTAAGAAGGAGGAGGAGAAGGAGGAGGAGCTTGAGTAAATGGGCGGCAGAAGAGGGTCTAGGATAACAAAAAAATAAAATTTATTAAGAGCTACAAAGGACAGGAAATTGTGGAGAACCATGATCGCCAACATCTTGAAAGAACGCGACATTAAAAGAAGAAGAAGAGGAAGAAGGAGGAGGAGTAGGAAGAGGAGGAGGAAGAGGAGGAGGAGGAAGAGGAGGAGGAGCTTGAGTAAATGGGCGGCAGAAGAGGGTCTAGGATAACAAAAAGATAAAATTTATTAAGAGCTACAAAGGACAGGAAATTGTGGAGAACCATGATCGCCAACGTCCTGAAGGAACACGTCATAAAAAGAAGAAGAAGAGGAAGAAGGAGGAGGAGAAGGAGGTAGAGGAGGAGGAAGAGGAGGAGGAGCTTGAATAAATGGGCGGCAGAAGAGGGTCTAGGATAACAAAAAGATAAAATTTATTAAGAGCTACAAAGGACAGGAAATTGTGGAGAACCATGATCGCCAACGTCCTGAAGGAACACGTCATAAAAAGAAGAAGAAGAAGAGGAAGAAGGAGGAGGAGAAGGACGTAGAGGAGGAGGAAGAGGAGGAGGAGGAAGAGGAGGAGGAGCTTGAGTAAATGGGCGGCAGAAGAGGGTCTAGGATAACAAAAAGATAAAATTTATTAAGAGCTACAAAGGACAGGAAATTGTGGAGAACCATGATCGCCAACGTCCTGAAGGAACACGACATAAAAAGAAGAAGAAGAAGAGGAAGAAGGAGGAGGAGGAGGAGCTTGAGTAAATGGGCGGCAGAAGAGGGTTTTAGGATAACAAAAAGATAAAATTTATTAAGAGCTACAAAGGACGGGAAATTGTGGAGAGCCTTGTTCGCCAACGTTCTGAAGTGACATTGCTCACAGAAGGGGCTTGACGAAACAAGGTTTAGGAGAGATAACAAAAAGACAAAATTCATTAGGAGCTGCAAAGGACGGGAAATTGTTGAGGGCCATAATCGACCACGTCCTGAAGGGTCACGGCACATAATGAAAAAGACGAAGAAGAAGCTTGAGTAAATGGATGGCGGATCTTAAATTTACTGACTACTCAGGGCCATTTTATCTTTTATCATTTTTAACAGGAGAACTGATTAATTATATTTTATGGATTCGAACAAATCGTTTTTTTTTTATTTCAAGTTCTGGTAGTAACATTTGCTTTCCCCATTTAAACGGGCCTACGTGCAATGCGTCATAAATCCTACGCTAACAATTGCTACACTGTTCCTAAAGGCCTGCTGATGACCCTTTATTTACAAAGTGCTGTCACTTACCTTTATATGACGAGTTTCTTTTCTCTCCCATTAGGGAATCACGTGACCTATCTCCTTTATTCTTTCATTGTCCAGATTACAATTGAAATAATCACATGGAAATCCAAACATCTACCGTATATACTCGTGTATCAGGCGACTTTTGACCTAATTTTGAAGTTAATTTTAAGGGGGTCCCATGATGCCCGAGATATAACTACGCCGTTGACCAAACAATATATCCATTTACTGTAGTCAAAAAATACAAATATATTTAAAATAAACATGCTTTTGATAAAACTGATGTTTTACTTAATAACTGTATCCAATAATAATACATGTCATATTCACATATTAGTATCGTCTTATAAAATACAAACATAGCGAATCTGCATCTTTTCCATTGTTTGCGTTTCTAAGATGTTTAGCTGTTTCTCGTTCGGTTGTTTATGGTTGTACGCGTTTACGCAACGAGTATAGCGTTACTAACGATACCTTTATCATTCTCTTTTACTTTTTGAATTGATTTAACTAGAAGATGGGATAAAGAGATAGAGGAAAATAGGTTAGTTTATTGTAATTTGGTTTCTCTAAAAAGCAGATGGAAAAATCGGCCATCTTGACACCACGTTATACTGCACATCCAATTACAGTATATATCCGCGTATCATGCGAAGACCTGAAGACCTAATTTTGAATCTAATTTTAAGGGGGTCGCATCATACACGAGATATAAAATTAGCGTATGTACTGCTGGCCCTGGTTACGCTGTTAACCAATTTATATATCTTCTACTTTTTGAGCTAAAAGATGTGATAAAGAGATACGGTACTTTGGTCTCTCAAAATAAATACACGAGATACACGATAAAATAATTTTTATAAGTGAAAATTTGAGCGTCGAACGATACGCGAAACCGCGCGTTATACAACGATATTCGGTGTGTGTGTATATATATATATATATATATATATATATGACGTCACACATTATGAAATAGACAAAGTCCGACAATTACTTAAAGAGATTTTTATTTTATGTTTAACATTCTTTTTATAGAAACAAGTATTTAAGTAAATGCTCTGTTTATAATAAACAGTATTAAATAACATTTACCGGCCTGAATGTCCGATAAATTTTCATAGAAAATATTCGTCCTCCGACAGAATTCGAACCTGCATCTTACACGGAACCGTCATATAGCCTGACGTGCCTTTTAACCGATTCGGCCAGTGAGGATCGTTCGGTTGGCAAGGTCGAATTTACTGCTTATAAACTTCAATCTTCCATGAATCTCTCACGTACATTCATAACTGCTCATAGCGTATCAAATGTAAACAAATGACGTCACAAAGTCCGACAATTATTTCAAGACATTTTTATGTTTAACATTCTTTATTCTTTATTGTTTATTATAAACAGAGCATTTACTTAAATACTTGTATCTATAAAAAGAACGTTAAACATAAAAATGCCTTTATATTTATATATATATATATATATATATATATATATATATATATATATATATATATATATATATATATATATATATATATATATATAATGTTTGGTAATTGCTATTTACAGATCTTTAGAGGTTTTCCTTTTCTATCTGTTTTTGTTTGTTTGTTCTGTTTTTTTTTACTAATGTTTATGCAATGCAAGTTTTAAAAACCACTCATGGTAAGAAGGGTACTGAACCACAAACAATGTAGCCCCAAGCATATAGACATGGGAGACTCCCGCATTTGCTGATGTTTGTTCATTTGGTCAGATTTTGAGAAGTGTGTTGAGCCAAGAATATTTCACCCCCACCACCACCACCGCAAAAATCGCATACATTAGTATCAATTTCTTATTAATATAAGTGTTATATCTAGTGAGTCAGTTATGTGCCATGTGTGATACACGCTTCGGCGATCATGTATCGAAAGATACATGAATGACGAGGCAGATTTTTTCCCGCAGTAGGTTGCCATTTCTTTCTGCAGTAGACCAGTTGCTATCCAAGGCTATAGAACCCGGTCTGTCCTGCTATTTACCCATAGCTGGGGGTAGAAGAAGAGGATTCCTATCTTTCCCAAGGGTATTAGCACGTAAGTGAATGTAATGGATTCGACTGGATTTCGAACTCGGCTCTCCGATTCCTCAATCCGAGCTGCTATCCATTACTCCACTGTGTATGTTTTAACAAACATCCCGATGTTTTCTTTTTTTTTAGCAATAAAATTAATGTCTGTCTGCCTAGGTATCGAAAGCCACAATTAAGATAACGTGCCTCTCGACAGGTTAGAGTTTCCTGCTGGGTGGTACATATTTTACTCAGAAGAAAATATGAAAAAAAAAAAAAAAAAAAAAAAAATGTCGGCTCAATTTTTTTAAGCATTTCACCCCAAAGCAAGAAGGGAGTGCCACTAGCACGCAAAGGGTTACGGAGAGTGGGAGCAAGAGTTAAAGAGGCGTAATAGAGGAAAGGGTGAAGAGAAGAACGAGGAATTAGATGAGGGCGTCTGAAGATGTCGATTGACATTGCATTTGAATAATTGGAGATTATAGCTATCAGGGTAGCAAATAAGAGGAAGGAAGTCCACAGATACGAAGCACGAAACATGAAGATATTGGAATAGAAGACACGGCTACATTTAACCGTTTCGACAGTGAAAGACTCGTATTTGGAAAATATAACGTTACTAGTAATATGAAATATAATGGCGAATTTTTAAAATTCTATTAATTCCTTATGAATTTCTAATAAATTACGTTTCGCGGACAAAAATAAAATTTGCAAATGGACGCTTGGAAAAGTCCCAATAAAAAAAAGAATAATTCCACCTTACTTTGCCGAGAGTTCTCTCGTAGTTTAGCGGTTCAAAGCGCATCGACTTATTTTACGTTGTAAGGGAAATGGACTTTTTTTTATTCTTAAATTCGATTGGCCAAACCGGCAGAAAAAAAAAAGCAGGTGTATCTCTTCAAACAAACATAACATTTCTCGTAATAAGAAATTGTAACGGGGTTGGATATTGAGGTAGTTAAAGTAATTACCCCGTTGTTATATTTGTAGTAGTAGTTGATAAAGGAAATCTTTTTTATTTTTTGTTGCACTGAAAACGAAATGAATAAAAACGTATAACTATAACATAAACAATAACACTCGAGACACGTTTTAACATTAATAACAAGAATTTGTATTTTTTTTCTTTTTCGTGATGTGAATTACAGATATTGGTCTGATGTGTGTTAAAAATGTTCTCAGTGTTTCTGTCTGTTTTGTTTCTTTAAAAGTTTGTTCATTTTTTTTTTGCTTGTTCCGAGAGTTTCGTTGTTGAGGATAACGTTTGAGATCGTCAGTTTCCTGTTTGTAACGGGGTCGGTAAGTTGGTGTTGGTGTAGTAGTAATCCCGACGTGTGATATTATTTGTTGTGTTTAACAGAGGTTTGATGTTAATAACAAAATATTGGTATTTTTCTTTTTCGTGATGTGAATTACAGATATTGGTCTGGTGTGTGTTAAAAATGTCCTCAGTGTTTCTGTCTGTTTTGTTTCTTTAAAAACTTGTGCTTACTTGTTTTGTTTGTTCCGAGAATTTCGTTCGTGAGGATAACGTTTGAGATCATCAGTTTCGATTTTCATGGGGGGTGAGGAATGTTGGCCCATTTTAATACTCTTACTGCCACTGCTTGTGGTGTTTGGGTCGTTTTAGATTTTAGAACGATGAAATATCCTTATTTTCTATCATCACTGATGGCAGGATTATTTATAGAATGATGAAATATCATCATCATCATCATCATCATCACCATCACCATCATCATCATCATCATCTTCATTCTGGATCATAACAAAATATACAGAAATCATGGTTGTGTAGTTGTTATTGTTGTTGTGTGTTGTGTAGTTGTTATTGTTGTATCAGCCGACCCCAAATATAATTTCATTTAAATAGGTCATCTTTTCAATGTTATCGTTGTAAGTATTTTTTAGAAATGTATTGCATATTTTTTTCCACGGTAGAAAGGCTTTGCATTATGGGAATATATTTTAAACATTTTTTGTTGAAATCTTCTTTACTCAAAATAGGTTATATACAAGGGGCTTCTGAAAAGTTCTCGCTCCCACCAACTACTTCACTGCACAACCATCAGAATTCTGATATTTTAGGTTGAAACTAGAATTTTTTCAGTACGCTCTCGTATTATTTGCCAGATCAATATATTTTGGGGGTGGGGGAAGCAGAACGACGATCACTATCCGTTTCTCTCGTAGATTCCTTAAGTTTGCATATTCTTCTCGTTCTCAGCCACTATATTTTTTGTTCATTCTTCTTTTGAAGTCAAAAGAAAACTACAATCACTTGACTGTATCCCTCTTGCATGTTAATACCATTTTTACTTTAACTTTTACTGTTGCTTTGCTTAGTTTTGTCTTGCATAAGTATTGTTTGCTTTGTATTAGTTTGTCCTGTTCTTTTTCTTTCTTTTCTTATTGTTTATTGGAAACTTTGTCAATTCCATTTATTGGGTATTTTCTCAATTGCGCTTAACCCTGACCAGATATTCTACATCTTTGGTCATGCCAGCCATAACCGTTTTGGGCCTTCTGCTCAATATTTTATAATGGTTTCATTGACTGTGATACAATTTTGGAATCTTATTTTTGATTAATATAGACAAATCAGATTTGAGTTTCTTCATTTGCAAGAAATATCTTTGTAATTATAAGAGATTTGTGTCCCTTTATTATTACACTCTTCATCTTTTAATTAAAAATCAGCTTTTCTACGTTAGCTGAAATAAAGATTGAAAACAAAGGCTTAATTTGTTTATACTATTAACAATGCTTGGACTGTTGTCCTCATCTTTGATATCATATTTCGGCCATCGTCAGGTGATTGGAATTTCAAAAACAAACCCTTTATTTTGTTCACCAAGGTAGACTGTTCTAGTTCCACCTTTTGGATATCTCAGTCGCAGTTATTTTACTTTAGTAACTCAACTCTCCACCTGGTATTGAACTTGAAATTCTTTGAATCAAGTCAATGGATTACTTCAACCAATGCTTTTATCCACTGGGCCATGTGTCCTTGTATGAATTTTGTGAACTTATAAACAAAATGACAGTTTTTACCAAAGCTCATATTACAATTTGTTGTTGTGATTGTTTTTCTCTAGCATTCTGTTTTACTGGTTCCCATATTGTATTCATGTCTATGCCTGGCCAGCTTAGGAGATTTTTGTGGCCCAGCATATTCATTGATTCCTTCATCTCAGTAATATAGAAATAAAATGATGTTTAGAAGATAACGGTTAACACTATACATAAATAGGTTAAATCTGTAGTGATCGGGTAAGCATCCCCTTGGGAGTCGATTCCACAAAGTTCGTGGGAAAAAGCTGATGAAGTGGAACTTACATCTCACCATCGGAATAGGAAGGGAATGAGGGTGGTTCGCTACAATGGGCGTGACATGGCTGGTCCTAACCCTGAAGGTTAGAATTAGTGAAATTAAGGAATGTAGTTCGTCTGCACGCTTTCCATAGAAATAAAAATAGAGTAGAGAGAGGCTTGTGATGTTTCGTCTGAGGGAAAGGGGTTGGAAATAATTCATCACCCACAAGGACGTGGAGAGACTTTTGGATTCTATCGAGGCTGGAATGTGACGTTTACTTTTGAACAAATGCCCTTGGGAAAGGGTATGAAACCATCTCTTTGCCACCCACGCATGGAAAAATAGTAGGGTAGATTGACCTCTCAAGATTTGGCTGGAATTGAGAAGACAGAAGATAACTGACTAGAAAGCAAAACGACGGGGGAGAGTTACTGAGTGTGAACGATATGAAGAAAAGAAAACATTATTCAGAACAATAAAGGAAAAGGAACTTAGAAGACAGAAGATAACGATCGATATTGCATTTAAATTTTAGAAGATCTAATTTGACTGGAAATCAAGAAGCCGGAAGAGTGTCCCACAAGTGTGAAGTTCGGTAGAAGAAACTGTTAGCATAGAACTTGCGGTTACATCTAGCCATTCTAACTCTAATATAATGAGACCTAACCGCCAACATCGTACTGCGCGTCAAATCATAGTCTAGGTACGATATTGGAGTGTTTGTTAGAACAATTACCATGAAAAGGTAGAAAGAAACGATGTTACGGAGGTGGCAAAGTGACCGAAGCCGAGATACCAGACCTGGACCTATGATATTGCAGATTCTTTTTGGAATTTAATACCACCTGCCAAATCAGTAGCTACTGCAATGGAAAATAACTTATCCAAACGTAATATAAGATTTGTTACAACTACTACTATGACAAAAAAAATAATACGTTAAAACCTAAAGCAAGAATTTACAGAATAAACTGTACAAAATGCTAAACACATAGGTGAAACATCTATAACATCTTAAACAAAAGAGTATATTTTTTTAATCATTTCACCCCCAATAAGGCAATAAAGCCAAGGGTTACTGAGTTTGAGAAAACATGAGAAAAAGAAAACATTATTAAGGAGAATAACAAAAGAAAAGGAATTAAGAAGACAGACAATGACTATTGATATTCGATTTAAAGACCAAAGTTGAATGGAAAGTAAGAATCCGGAATGGAAAACCGCAATCGAGAATGGCAGTAGAAGAAACTGTTAGCATAGAACTTACGGTTGCATCTATTTCAACTGTAAAATGATGAGACTTTCTGCCAATCTAGTGTCAGGCCTAAATTCATAAAATCTAGGTACCAAAGAGGAAAGCTCATCAGAACAATTACCATGAAAGTATTTATAGAAAAGGCACAGGTTAGCTATGTTACGGCGGTGGGACGTGACTGAAGCCGAGAAGCCAGGTCAAGACCAATGATATTACATATTATTTTTGGGATGTATCAAAGATCTCTAAATATATAGCAGAAGCAGCACACCATATTTGGCAGCAATATTCTAAGCATGAACAAATGGCAGACTTGTAAATATGTTAGATTCTGTTGAGAAAAATTGTCTAGCACGATACAGGGAACTAACTTTACTAGCAACTTTGGGTCATTCTTGAGGCTATGTTTGCTCGCAGCACAATGGCTGTAAGTGTGCCAAAGTAATATTCAAGAAAGGGAGAATTACAGAAACACACTCAATAAATTTGGATTTTGTCACAAAGGTTAGGGAACTGAAAGAAGAAGCTTATAGGTACCTAGGAATTAGCGATGAAGATGGAATACAGCAGACCCAAATGATGGAGAAAGTAAGAAAAGAATACTACAAGCGTGTGCGTCTGGTATTGAATACCGAATTCAATAAAAAACAGTATATAAGCTATAAACGACTTGGCTGTCCCCGTGGTGCAGTACAGTTTCAACATCCTTAACTGGACCATAGCCGACATTAACCGAATGGACGCCAAAACTAGAAAGCTTCTCACTTGCCACCGCATGCATCATACCAAGGCTGATTTTGATCGTCTGTATGTGCCCAGATCTGAAGGAAGAAGAGGATTAGTTCAACTAAAATTCTCTTATAAAACTACAACAATCGGCCTTCAAAGATACCTGGAAACTACAGAAGAACGGATGATGATCTGTGTCAAAGAACATGAATGAAGTAAGAAAGCCAAAAAGTTCAAAATGGAATTTCAAGTGTGTAAAGAAATGCAAGTAAAATATAATGCACCAACTGCAGCTGCAAAATCCCCAAAAAGAAAGCAAAAGCAAATGCAATCGACATATGCGGATATGATGGCAAGATAAACTTCTTCACGGTCAATATTTTGCCCGTACCAAACAAGCTGATGTAGACAAACCCGGTCTCCCATCAGTGGCTAAGTATGCATAGTTAAAGGCTGAAACCGAAGGTTTTATTCTTGCAGCCCAGGACCAAAACTTACTAACCAGAAATTACTAAGCACGCATACTGAAAAATTATATTAGCCCAAAATGCAGATTCTGTTGTAAATATCGACAAACAATTGGCCATCTTGTATCAAGTTGCACGGTTTTGGCATCCACTGAATATAAAACCCGGCATGACAGAATGGGCCAATATCTACATTGGAAAATCTGCAACTTTAAGGAAAGGAAAAAAATTGGTATGAGCACCACCCAGACCCAGATACAGAGATAGAAGCTGTAACAATTTTATGAGACGTTGCAATACACACAAACAGAACAATCAAAGCTTATCGCCCAGATATTGTTATGAGAGACCGCAAAAACAAAATGTGCCTTCATATTGACGTGGCAGTTACTGCAGACGGTAATGTATCTTTGAAGATCAAAATACAAGGACCTTGAAATCGAAATCTGAAAAATGTGGCACATGAGGGCATCAATAATTCCAGTTGTAGTTGGAGCACTCGGATTAATTGAAAAAGATTCCGATAAACTCATTGAAGGAATTCCTGGTAGCCCATGCCTTAAAGAAATACTAAACATTGTACTCACAAGTACAGCCCACACCTTATGAAGGGCTTTACCTATGTAAAATATGGGTGATCTTAGGTGTTTTCTTCCTAAAAAAAAAGGCTCAATAGAAAATATCATGATGCCATTTCTAACCTTAGGTCTCTGGTTGGAACCCGGAAAGAAATGAATATATGCCAGTAATCCAAGGAAATAAAAATAATATTAAAATAAAAACATCAGACAATTTTTTTACAAATATAAGCTTCCACACTCAAAAAAAGATTGGTATTTCGAATCGTCGTACTGCCGAAAACATTTGTAGAAGAGGAAAATCCCGTGCGTCGAGCAACAATATGAGTCAAATTAATTTTATCACAAATTCAAAAGAGAAACATCACGATTTCTATAGAGTGTGGCGATTGTACTGGTTCCTATTTAATATACACCGCCCAATGTACCAAACATGACTTGATTTATGCGGGTTGCACAACGGAAAAATTAAATAAAAGATTCAATGGACACAAGTATGATGCCAGGCACGACAATCTGACATCAACGGAACTTGCAGAACATTTTATTACAAATGATTTTAATTTGGACAAGCATCTGCCGACCTTTCGACCCTTAAAACGCATGAGGATGGTTACGTAAACAAATTATTAACTTCCCTGCCCAGGGAAATGAACAGAATGACAGGAGAGTTTCATAAAATTTATACTAAGCCGTTTGATCAATTTATCTTAGTAAGTAATCAACTAACGGAAAATTCCAAGATGAACAAAATCACCATCAGATTAAGCACTTTTCAGTTGCATGCCATTCACGTTGGTGGCATTTCATTCGTTCATTACCAGGACAGACGTTTTTTTTTATAGCAACGTTTGTACAAAGACTTATCATATTTTTGTACATTTATATAATTTTATTTTTGAATTTTTAAAATAGAACTTTAAGAAGACATTCTGTTGAAATATTGTTTAACATTGTCAAACACGGTGTTTTTTTCTCTATTATTTTCTTAAATCACGCTCCAAGTGTTGAAAAATATTGAAAGATTTACGTCCACCATTTTGTTTATTATTATTATTATTATTATTATTATTATTGTTGTTGTTATACTGTAATTCTTTGTTTTTATAATAATAATAATAATAATAATAATAATAATAAAATTACGTTGATCTGGCAGATGATATGAAGGCATACGAAAAAAAATTCCTGTCTCAACTCAATGGATACTTTCGTGTTTGAATTAAAGCAGTTGAATACTTTGAAAAATCTATGTCAACCACACAAAGCGACAACAAAGGGAATCGACCGTCTCTTGAACATTCAATGGCTACCATATAGAGAGATTACCATCTGATGGCATCGCATAATGATAGCGTCATATTTCAAATTCCAGCATAATTAGAGTTTCATGCTGTGTCATTGTTAAGAATGTCATTTTTGCATGCAAGATTAAGCCAGACGCCAAATGCCCGGAAAGTATCCATCTAACGAAATTAGTTTGCTCAGAGCAATGGAGCTTTAGGCCTCACCACCGAATAGATGGATCGTCGCTATGTCTACCTATAGTTTCAAATATATACAAGACCTATCTCTACCTATAGACCCAAGAATTTCAAATTTAGCACCTGTTAGAGTCCCAGCTATGGGCAAAGTTATCTTTCAAAATGGGGTCAAAATATTATGAAAGTATAAAATAGAGATTTTTATAATAAAAATACCAACAATACATTTTTGAAAAAAAATATTACCAGAAATATATTTTTTTATTAAATTATTGACTCCCGAAAAAAACCCTCTTTACAAAAATACGTCAATAAAACCTGATCTACAAATAGATTTCCTACGAAGAATACATATTCTATTCATACGAATCTATCACAAGAATCTTGTCGACATTAAATAACCCATTGAGGTGTTGATATGCAAAATAAACCAAACCTAACTAAATTTAAACAGCGACGGACCTAATGACGAGGAAGAAAAGATTGATTTGTTTCTTACAGGTTATCAAACCTTTCCATATTATTTAAAGCCTAAAAATATTTAGAGATTGTAAGAGTTTTTTTAGATAATAATGATTTACTGATACGGAGCCTACTAATTAACCCCTACCCAGGGGAGAAAAAGTGGATTCATACCATTCTCAAGGGTTCAATGGCTGCATCTACTTCAAGGAAAGTTGGGTCAATGTGTCGTGCCAGAAGATTTTTCTTGTCAGAGTCCATCTTACACATTTACAAATCTACCATTTGTCCGTGCATTGAATACTGCTGCCACATCTGGTCTGGTGCTCCTGTCATTGATCTCGAAGTTCTTGGCAAAATCTAAAGAAGGATTTGTCATGTAATTGTTCCTGACGTGGTGTGGCTTCCCTCTGTCTTTTCTACAAATATTTTCATACGAACGAGTTTTTTCCCTGGTGCCCCAACTATATGAATTTTAAGCGTCCTACTAGATTGGCATCTAGGTCCCACCCTTTTATTGTTGAAATAATTAAATGCAACCGCCACTTCTACTTCAGTAGTTTTTCTCGCACTTCCCGCCCGAGAAACTCCCTTCCGTTTACTTGCTTCCCTGATAAATACAATCATCAAAAATCTAAATGCAACGTCAATCACTATCTTCTGGAATCCCATTCATCTTTTTCCTTTCCCCAAACTTCCCTATACTCAGTCTTTTCTCTCACTTTTACTCCCTGTAACACACTGCGTACTAGTGGTATTCCCGCCTTGCTTGCAGTGAAAAAAAGAAGGTATTTGTGCGTAAGTGAATAAAACGAACTGGAATTAGAACTCGGCTCTCCGATTTAAAACTCCGAGTCGTTATCAATTACACCCCACCCACACATCCAAGCTTACAGAATCTGGTATTTCCAGGCGGTCACCCATCTAAGTACTGACCAGGCTTGACGATGCTTAACTTCGGTTGATCATACGAGAACCGGTGTTTTAACGTGATATGACCGTAAGCCGAGAATGTCAATGAAACTGCAAAAATAAAGAAATAAAGAATAACAAAGCGGTCACCTATCTACGTAGTGACCAGGCTTGACGTTACTTAACTTCGCTTGATCCTACAAGAACTGGTGTTTCAACATGATATGACCGTAAGCCGAATATGTCAATGAAACTGCAAAAATAAATAAAGAAAGAAATAAATAAAATAAACTAAAGAATAACAAAGCGGTCACCCATCTAAGTAGTGACCAGGATAGACGCTACTTAACTTCGCTTGATCCTGCAAGAACTGGTGTTTCAACATGATATGACCCTATGCCAAGAGCGTCAACGAAACTGCAAAAATAAATAAATAAAATAAAGAATAACAAAGCGGTCACCCATCAAAGTAGTGACCAGGCTTGACGTCACTTAAGTTCGCTTGATCCTACAAGAACTGGTGTTTCAACATGATATGACCGTAAGCCGAGGACGTCAATGAGACTGCAAAAATAAATAAATAAATAAATAAATAAAATAAAGTAAAGAATAACAAAGCGGTCACCCATCTAGGTAGTGACCAGGCTTGACGTTACTTAACTTCGCTTTATCCTACAAGAACAGGTGTTTCAACATGATATGACCGTAAGCTGAGGACGTCAATGAAACTGCAAAAATAAATAAATAAAGAAATAAATAAAATAAAATAAAGAATAACAAAGCGGTCACCTATCTAGATAGTGACCAGGCTTGACGTTACTTAACTTCGCTTGATCCTACAAGAACTGGTGTTTCAACATGATATGACCGTAAGCTGGGGATGTTAATGAAAGTGCAAAAATAAATAAAGAAAGAAATAGATAAAATAAACTAAAGAATAACAAAGCGGTCACCAATCTAGGTAGTGACCAGGTTAGACGTTACTTAACTTCGCTTGATCCTACAAGAACTGGTGTTTTAACATGATATAACCGTAAGCCGTGGATGACAATGAAAAAAGTAAACAATAACAAAGCATCACTTGACATCGAAGATGAAGTTTTAAAAGTAGCATCTTCTTTCCCTGAATTCAGAAACATATTTCATAAAAGCGTACCCTAAAGAAGTGAGGATATATTTCATGCATTAATTTGCCCTGGAAGGAAAAAGGTTGACCGGAAGATCCTCAGAACTACACAGGTTCTTCAGTGGGATCCATTATGATGAAAGTCAGTTAAGTGCCATCACGTGATACACGTTTGGGTGATCATGTCTCTTTCGATTCATGACTGACTAGACTGAAGATTTCCCACATTTTGTTCATATTTCGGCTGCTGGACTCTCCGGCCTTCTTCAGGTTCTGTTTATATTTCTGAGATGAGGTATTGTAACTATTTACACAATTTACATCATCAAAATAGTTGTCCCCATCTTTATTGTCATATTCACAATGTTTCGGCCATTGTACGCTCCGGCCTTCTTCAGATGATATGTGTTGGAATTTTGAACCCTGCCTTTGGATATCCTGATTTCAGTTAATTCCCTTTAGTAACTCAATTCTCCAGGTTTTTGTTCCCTCTGCTGTGGCCAGGGATTGAACTCAAAACGAAATAAAAATGTTGGTTGAGTAATCCAAAAAGTGACTTGATCCAAAGAGTTACTAAAGGGAATTAACTGAATATCCAAACAACACATGGCAAGTGGAATTAGAACAATCTACCGTGTGGATTTAATAAAGTGTTCGGTTTGAAATTCCAGTTAATATCGACTAAAGAAAGATAGAGTGTACAACGGCCGAAATGTCGTGAATATAGCAATAAAGATGAGGACAACAGTCTGAACAATATAAATAGTGTAAATAATTACAATACCTCGTTTCAGAAATATAGACATAACTCGAAGAAGGCCGGAGCGTGCAATGGCCGAAACGTCTTGATTATGGCAACAAATATGAAGACAACACTTCGAACAATGTAAATAGTGTAAATAATAACAATACCTCATCTCAGAAATATAGACAAATCTTGACGAAAGCTCCAGTCCAGGGCCGAAACGTTGTGAATATGGCAATAAAGATAAGGACAACTGACAGGACGATGTAAATGGTGTAAATAATTGCAATACATCATCTCAGAAATACAGACGGATCTTGAAGAAGGCTGGAGTGTACAACGACATATACATCGTGGATATGGCAATAAAGAACAGGACAGAAATATAGATAGACCAGAATATTTATTTTTACAGATTGTGTTCAGGCTTGGAATTCTGTGATTTGTAGATATGAAAATTATATTGAGAATGAATTAATGATTTAAAATGATTTTTCATGATGTTAAAAGCCGACATCTTTTACCAACAGATTGAATTATTTAATTTATTATTTTTATTTCTTTCAGATTGGTCTCTCTCTTGTCATATGGATCATATGTGGATTACTCTCACTTCTTGGTGCCATGTGCTATGCAGAACTTGGGACCACAATCCCAAAATCTGGAGGCGACTATACTTACATCTTAGAAGCATTTGGTCCTCTGTTGGCTTTCCTTCAACTATGGGTAAGTGAAAAAAATTGCAGTTTCATTCTATGTAACCATTTATCAATTTAATATTGGCCAGTGGCTGCATAGTTTGGAGGGTTTCTCTGAACGTAGATTCTGCATTAACCCAGGAATATAAAAAACTCTCCTCCTCCTCCTCCTACTCCTCCTCCACATCTCTCTCTCGCTCACTCTCTACCCCTCTCTCTCTACCCCCCTCTCTCTCTTTCTCTCTCTAGTCGATGTTTATATATCTACCTGTCATACGGTTTTTCCCATGCGTGCACATCCTAGGTGCAGCTGGGTTGATTACATGTTTACATATTCAGAGCAGCACCTGAGATCGGGTGAAGCGCTGGTAGCTAGGGTATTTATCTCTCAGATCAACCTACCGATTCATCTAATTTCTCTGAAAGACACTGAGTGCGTAGTCTATTTAAGCAACATCTGAAATAAGACATGCACCACTATTAAAATGGCATCCCTAAATCAGAGACCTTCTTATACAAGTAGAAAATCGGAACTTTATACATAATGTGGTTTACAGTATCGCCATTGTATTCAGTAAACATTTCATTTTGAGCATTTAAGAATTATTAAACCATTCTTATTGTTGTAATTAAATAAATTGAAATAGATGACGCTAAAAAATGGTTTCAAGTCTAGCTCTAGTTTTGGCAATCAAGAAAGAGTTTATGAAGAAAATATCTGTAGTGTACTTTACTCCAACATTTTTAGTATATTACAGTATAGATAAACAAAAAAAATGTTCTCACGACTACAGCCCACACCTTAAGAGGGGCATTATCTATGTAAAATATGTTTGTGGGTTTTGTTTTTTTTTTAAATTGGTCAGTGGAAAATGTCGAGATACGATTTCTAAACTTAGGTCTCTGGTTGGGACCCGGAAAGAAATAGGTACGCACCAGAAATCAAAGGAAATAAATTAATAATAATAATAATAATAATAATAATAAACAAAATGATTGACGTAACTTTTCCAATATTTGTCAACACTTTAGAGAAGAACGCGATTTAAGAAAAGATATAAAAAAAGAAAAAACACAGTGTTAAACAATATTTCGACAGAATGTCTGTCTTCTTCAAGTTATATTGAAACAATTTTTATAGTATAAAAATATACAAAAAATTATGACTTTGTACAAAACGCTGCTTGTCTAAGATTTATTACTGATACAGTAATTCTGGGTCAAAAAATGTGGAGAAACTGGTCAAGGTTGGTCACCACTAACTATTTTATACCCAGCTAACTGGATTCACAACTGATTCATTCGTTACAATATACTTATTCACTATCAGAATTTATCCGTTACCATTCGCTCCTTCATTCACCAAAATGCCTCACACACACACTGGGCACCTACTGGGGAAAAAACATTCCATGAGTTAAAATCCCAGTATATATATATATATATATATATATATATATATATATATATATATATATTGTTGTGGATTCCGAGATGAAATCCGATATCAATAAATAACAAAAACCAGGAATAGATAAGGAAAATAAATGTATTAATGTAATAATACAAACTGGTAATACCGGTTAGTAGATCCAGGAATGCGGGTTAGTAGCAATAATTTATATACAGCCTTGGTATTGAAGTGTCGCGGTATGACTCCTTACTGAGTGTAGGTGCTGTGACTGTGGATCTTGTGTTACCCTCCTCTAATTCTATTCTGATACTACTCAGCGTACTGACTTCTCGACTGTCTTAACGTACTGCCGGGTATTCACTGGTGGTAGTATATGTATACCCCGGTTGAGTCCATTTGTGTGAAAAAGGGGAGACCCCTTAACATATATATATATATATATATATATATATATATATATATAGAGAGAGAGAGAGAGAGAGAGAGAGAGAGAGATAGCTAGATAGATATTGAGGATTGAGGAATCGGAGAGCCGAGTTCGAATTCCAGTCGAATCCATTACATTCACTTACGTGCTAATACCCTTGGGAAAGGTGTGAATCCTTTTCTTCTCTCTCCAGCTATGAGTAAATAGCAGGACAGACTGGGTTCTATAGCCTTGGATGGCAACTAGTCTAGGAGAAATACAACTCTGAATTCAAAAACCTGTGGAGAGTCATTTGGGGACCTTGTGGCACGTTGTGCACCAGGTCTCCGTATTCGGCCCTTCAAAAAGTGTGGTTGGTTCTGCACAAAACCTTCACCACTATAATCAAATCATGTGATGGTGTCTGGGCTGTCGGTTCCTAGAAACTGAACTGCTTCACCCTCATACATCGAATATATATATATAAAGACATTTATGATATGTTTAACGTTCTTTTTATAGATACAAGTATTTAAGCAAATGCTCTGTTTTATAATAAACAGTATTAAATAACATTTACCGGCCTGAATGTCCGAGAAATTTTCATAAAAAGTTTTCGTTCACCGACAGAAATCGAACATGTATCCTATACGGAACCGTCATTTCGCATGACGTGCCTTAACCGTTCGGCCACGAAGAAGCGTCCGGTTAGCAAAGTCGATTTTACTATCTTTAAACTTAAGCCGAACGGTTAAGGCACGTCACGCGAAATGACGGTTCCGTATAGGATACAGGTTCGATTCCTGTCGGAGAACGAACATTTTCTATGAAAATTTCTCGGACATTCAGGCTGGTAAATGTTATTTAATACTGTTTACTATAAAACAGAGCATTTGCTTAAATACTTGTATCTATAAAAAGAACGTTAAACATATCATAAATGCCTTTAAATAAATTGTCGGACATTGTCCAATTCAAAAAACAAAATATATATATATATATATATATATATATATATATATATATATATATATATATATATATATATATATATATATATATATATATATATATATATATATATATATGTATATATAAAGATTTTATCAATGAAATGAAATGAGGGATGATGACCTTTAAAAAGAAGAAATGATATCAGTAGGACGCGTCTACCCCACAAAAATAAGAATGACCACTTTATTATGTCTTCCACCAAAAACTTCTGATGAAAATATGGCAGCCCTAGTTTGAAGACATCAAAACCAATGAAACGCCGCCCATGTGAAGACATGTGACTGGAGCATGCTTAATATGTTAATGATCTTGCTCATTTTGAAATTTTCCAATAGCTGATTAGTTACTAAGAGGAATTAATCAAACGGCTTTGTATAAATCTCATGGAACTCTCCTGTCATTCTGTTCATTCCCCCAGGCCAGGAAGTTAATAATTTGCATACGTAATCATCCTCGTGTGTTTTAAGGGTCGAAAGGTCAGTAGATTCTGATTATTTTTTCAGAATGTGAACCTTAAGATGCTTGTCGAAATTACATTTGTTTTATTTGATACCAAGAGTAATCAATGAATCATAGATACCCATTGACCGTCTAAACGGCATAAAGGGATCGGATTAATCAAATGGTTCATTGGCCCTTTTTTTCGTGAATTCTTTATCTCCACTTTATTGAATCTTGATACATTGTTTCAAGACTTTTTTTCATTTCGTCTTCACTATTAAAACTTTCTGGCCATTGCTGTCATTTTTGATGGCACGGGGACACTAATAACAATAATAATAATAATAATAACAATAATAATAATAATAATAATAATAATAATAATAATAATAATAATCTCATACACTTCTATTTATAAGTAGCAAATAAATAAAATAAAATCATATCCAGAATAATTATCGGCTACTAGTTAAACGCCCTTAGGATTTGTAGCCCTCTGTATTTACAGGATAAAGAGAAATACATTGAAAATACTTTTAAATTGCGCCCAATATATAATTATTTCATATATAATGCAAAGAGGAAAGCTTCCCAGATTCACAAAATTAGAAAAGTAAATATCAATAGTGTTGATAAAATTAGACACATAATACTACCTACCAACTCAGTAGCTACTCTAATACCCTAAAACCTAAAGCAGGAATTTGCAGAATAAACTGTAAAAAAATGCTAAACAAACGGGTGAAACATCTAGGAATTTACATAAAAGAGTATATTTTTTAATCATTTGAAAAATCAATCAGTTATGTGCCATGCGTGACACACGCTTAAGCGATCATGTATCTTTCGATACATGACTGACGAGGCAGATTTTTCCCGAAGTAGGTTGCCATTTCTTTCTACAGTAGACCAGTTGCCATCCAAAGCTATAGAACCCGGATTGTCCTGCTATTTACCCATAGTTGGGGGGAGAAGAAAAGGATTCATACCTTTCCTAAGGGTATTACATTCACTGACGTACATGTAATGGATGCGACATAAATTCGAACTCAGCTCTCCGATTCCTCAATCGGAGCTACTATCCATTACTCCACCATATCCCACCCAGTAAGGCAATAAAGTCACTAAAACGCTAGGCGGTTACTGAGGGTGAGCGAATATGAGAAAAAGAAAACATTATTAAGGAGAGAAAACAATAAAAGAAAAGGAATTAAGAAAACGGAAGATGACGATTGACATTGCATTTAATTTTTTTAAGATGGAAGTTAACTGGAAAATAAGAATCTGGAAGGGAGTTCCATTAGCAAAAAGTGTTAGATAATAAACTGTTAGCATAGAACATATGGTTACATGTTGAAATTTCATCTGGAAAATACTGAAACATTACTGCCAATCTAGTAGTACATTTAAATTCATAGCAAATATGCACCAAAGAGAAACGCTAACCAGAATAATTACCATGAAAATATTTATAGAAAAAGCACAGGTTATCTATTTTATAGTGATGAGAAAGTTCTTGAAGCCATGATGCCAGGTCAGAACCGATAACATTGCAGACTCTCTGCAATACATATTAGCACCAGACCGGTTATGGTAGCAATATTCAATGCCTGAATGAATGGTAGATTAATAATTGTGTAAAATAGATTTTGTAAGTAATGAGACCTTGCCGCCAATCTAGTACTGTGCTTAAATTTGTAAATTTTAGGTAACAAAGAGAAATACTCCCCACAAACAGTTATCATGAAAATCTTTATAGAAATGGTAAAGAGAAGGTACATGACAGCGATGGGAAAGGCATTGAAGCCATGATGCCAGGTCAGGACCGATAACATTGCAAATACTTCTTTGTGTTTTATCTAGATTCTCTAAGTACATAGCAGAAACACCAGACAAGATGCTGCGGCAATATTCAATGGATGAACGAATGGTAAACTTTTCTGGTGAGAAAAATTGTCTAGCATGTCACAAGTGAACCAGTTAAATATAGGAACACAAAATGGTTCTTTTACAAAAGAATAAACTCTATTTATTTGTTATTAATTGTAATTTGTCTGATTATAATTTCAATTTAAATAATGTAGTTTTAATTAAAACACAAAGCAATTTATTATGACAAAAATGTATTGAATGGGACCTAATTTCTGAGTCTTATACAGTAAATTTATCCTCGCCCCAAGATTATATAAGATATCTCCTTTTCTAACAAAGCTCCTTCTGTTACAATGTTGGATATTTAAAAACAATAGCAATAAAGAAAAAGAAAGAAAATAGAGGAAAAAAAAGCAGTTAAGTGCTGACTGACTGAATAGTTTAAGCATCTAAATGCATCAGATATCAAAAAGTTTTAAATTTAAAGTTAATTCACACTGTCTCTTCAACATTTCTCTCGATATTCAGTTATCAACAACGTTTGTAATATTTTGTTCTCTCTCAACTCATATATATAATTTCATCGATAAAAATATTATTTAGCCCTGAGTTTTTGAATTACAAAACTCTTAACAAATTATTTTTTCCGTTTTTCATTCAATTACACACCATATAGTGGTTGTATACCAATAAAAAAAACTCAATAAAAATTTTGAAAAATTTTCCTTGGCGGTCATATTTAATGAAATCTGTTTGACAAAAAGATATATGTATATGTTTTGTCAAACAGATTTCATTAAATATGACCGCCAAGGAAAATTTTTCAAAATTTTTATTGAGTTTTTCTAGTATTCCCAAATATTTTTTTCATTTGGTGGAGGTAAGGGAGTGTGAAAATTGTCCATAGTTTATATTTGCCCCAAGTGCTTTTGGCCACTTCTTTAGCCATTTCAAGGGGTTAAATGTTATTATTCCGTTGTTAAATAAGGTGAGATTAATACTGGGTACCAGATGTTTTATGTAGGGTGCTTCTCTCACAGCAGTACATAATATAAACTTAAAAAATATTAACTAAAAAAAAAAATAAATAAATATATAAACTTAAAAAATATTTTTAGCGGGTAATCATATTTGATATTCCACTAAAAATAACATTCAAAGTGATAAAAATCTGCTGGATGGATAAATAAAAAATCCATTACTTTCATGCTTCAATTAGACCGCCAAGTGATCTAATTGCAGCATGAAACTGATATTTCTATTCTTATGTCTGTATTTTTTCGAATTTCAAGTCTTAATTAATAATTTAAACAAGCTACATACGAAAAGTGTTTATTTATCTAAATATATCCTATCAAATTCTATTATCTATTGCCATTGTTGTGACAAAAACATGATTCCACATTTAAACCATTTGGCTAGTTTAGAGGAAAAAAATCTCCCCGTGTCAACACAACATTTTTCCAATGAAGTCCTAAAGAATGAAATGCATCACAAGAAAACGTTTTTCCACTTTGTCCTATATATATATATATATATATATATATATATATATATATATATATATATATATGATTGGCATTTGTTTACATTTGTAAAAACAATACACTAGATTTAGTTGTGTAACTCTACCGAGTGAAGATAGCTCTGGCTGACACCAAATTAGTTGTGTTTCAATCCGGGCTTGAGGCATTCGGAAGTCTAGTCGCACTGAGGAGCTGTGATACAGAGAAACAGTACTGTCTGTGAATGACACACACACACACACACACACACACACACACACATACACATATATATATATATATATATATATATATATATATATATATATATATATATATATATATATATATATATATAATACTAAAAAATAGAAGGTAAGACTAGAGTCAGGCCAATGGATATTTCTTAGAAGTGATCAATACACAATTTAGAAAAATTAAATTTGTGGTAATAAAATATAAGATTAGGGAAATTCTATAGGCAATGCACTACCTGTGTGTCAACCTTACGTTCTTGTCAGGGCCGTTCAACTGCCCTGATGAGAATATAAGGTCGAAACCCAGGTAGTGCATTGCATGTGGATTTTTCCTATATATCAAAGCAATCCTTACACTAGGCCTGGTAACCATGCAACTGCGGTCCACAACTGGGAGCTGACATGTGGAGACCTAAATTACTACTAAATAACAATTATTAAGAACATTTTTAGCAAGGGACTTCTCAGTAATGTCCAGGAATTTGTTAATTACCAACTACATATAATATTAGGAAGTATTTTCTTACAATTATTGACTTATTTCTATAAATGTAAATGTACAAAGAAAGAACAAAAATAGCATAATATAACTAAATGCACAAAAATCATTTTATTTACCATAAATTATACCTTTTTAGATGATATTGCAAAAATAATGAGTTAATTTGTTTATATCAAGTGATTACAGAAAATATAAAATTATATAATCCAATCAGAAAGCAATTTCAACATTTTACAAAATCGTGTATCAACAAAGTCTGAAAATAGTTTACAAAAAGTATGAATTTAAGAGAAACAATAATTTTGATAATCTTTACAAAATTTATTGCGATTTTTGTTACATGTACAAATTTGTTTGACAGAAGATGAAGAAAATACTTACTTTGTTATGATACAATAATAGATATTACGAGTACAAAGATTTAAAAACAATTAAAATCAATTTAAATTAACAAGAAAAGAAAATTAATTAACAGGATAATTTTGAGAGTTAACCAATTAAATATATGTAAAAAGTGGGGGAAATTAAAAATAAAAATTATCAAATATCCCTGAGGTATCCAGTGGAATTTTTAAATTACCTCAAAAATGTTCATATTCTTGAAAATAAAAAATAATATTACTAAATATTTCCTCGTCTGTAGGACAATCTTTTCTTGTAACATAGCTTGCTATATACAAAAGTGACATTTTAATATCTTTAGAGATCCTAGTTTCAAGCTCTGATAGGTTATAAAATGTTTGGCACCCCATTTCATTCAGCAAATGTCCACATTTTGAGCAATTATGGCCTGGATTAAAGTTGTATTCTTTGATATCAACATTCAATTTAAGAAGTAGTTTAGTTTTTTTAATATAAAATTCTTCAATAACATTTTGAACTGCTATAAAACATGCACCTCCAGAACTTTGTCTTAATTTTCCAAATTCATTTTCTAAACAGTCTGTGGTAGATTTACGAAGCATAAAATTAAATCCACTACTTGGCAAGTATCTTCAAACATCAATTAAGCCATTGCATGTTCAATGGTTAAACTAGAATCTCTTGTTAATGATTTCATTTTTTTTCTCCCATTCTTTTTATCTATTTTTCCAGAATTAGAAAGAAATAACTGATGTTCATCTAAATCTGATATCACCTTTTTCAGTGGATCATTATTCTTAGTGTCACCATATATTTCTTTGATACAAACAATTTTCCAAAATTCTAAAACTTTTTCAATGAAATTAACTCTTTCTGCAGTATCCTCCCCATTTAATAATGGGTGTGTTTTAATGGCAGCTACAGTTTCATCACAAAACTTTTAAAAATGAGAAACATTTTGTCGCTCAACTGGTTTTGGGTAAACTACTACATGAGTTAATTTCAACAGCTTGACTAACTGAGTTTTTTCTTACTCAAAAAGACTTTTTACAATTTCCAATTTTGCTGTCATCTTTTTGCCTTCAGAAGTAGCTTCATTAATCCAATTATTCCAAGTATTTTGAAAAAGGCAAACATAATCCAAAAGTAAGTTCAAGGCATTTTTAGTTATCTAAGAATTATTGAAAACAATCCAATTTTTTTTTTAAAATTGATGTGTCCTGTCATTGTTACATGTGCAATTACTTAACCTTTTGATTGCATCAGCAAAATATATAATATTTGTTCATATAAAAAAGTTGCCTCTAATTTTGAAACGTAAGTAAAAATAAATTTGTCCGCCATTTAAGCATTTTACCATGATGCTCAATACTGTTTTTCTAATCCCTGAAAAGTTTTCAGCCAAACCAAATAAGTTTCCTCCCTGATATTGTAGAGCACCCTTAGCATCCACTTCATCAACTAAAAAAATACGCTTTTTTCTGATTTTCAAAGATTTCACTAAAATATCACAAAGAAAATTAAAGTAAATGGGTAACTTAAATATTTGTCTATATCTCTGAAATGATGTATTATGATTATTTACATTATTTAGATTATTCGGAGTGCTGTCTCCATATTTTTGGTATATCAGGTCTGTACCGATCCTTCAATATCTGTCTATATCTCTGAGATGAGGTATTATGTTTATTTACATTATTCGGATAACAGCCCGAATAATATAAACAGGGTAACTCAAAATAACCCTGAAGTCCGTTATACAATGCGCAAGATGTATCAAAATATTCAAATGCCATGATAAAATCATCAAAATCATAATGTTTTGTCCCAATTCTTTATAGTGAAATAACATTAAGATACTCTTTTAAAAAAATTTTTCTCATTATCAATTTTTAATTTACTTAGCATTCCAATGTTTTTAATTAAAAATTTGTGATTTGAATGTTACCGTGCTGATATATATATATATCATTTTTTCTCTTTCAAAAATCTAATATCAATGTTCAAGCACTGGTCACAAATCAATAAAGTCATTCTAGTGTTAAATTGTCTGATTAATTCCAAAATAACAATAAAAGTTTGTGGAAGAAAATCGTTTAGGAGTTATTGACAATATAAGTTTGGCCTTATTCGCGTCTAACCCGGCTACCATTACTAGCGTTGTTTACATATGTCTGCCTCGATTGTAATGCGCAGAAACTTACTTGGTTAACGACCTTTTTACTGATCTTCTTATCTTTTTACTCGTCTTGATTACTGCGCATTTCGCCCAATTTAATTTTAAGTTCTCGCATTGCGCAGTAATCAAGACAAGTAAAGCTTCCTCGCATTACTACTCGAGGCAAACGTATGTAGACAAAGCCAGTAATGGCGGCCGGGCTGTAACCGCAACGCGTTTGAGGCCGAATTTACATTGTCAATAACTCCTAAACGGTATTCTTCCGCAAACCTTTATTGTTATTTTCGAAATAATCATGCAAATTTACATCACAATGGAAATTTTCTTTACAATTGGTTTCCGGGGGTTAATCTGCAAATTTACGAAAAATAATTTTATACGAAATATCTTCATTGTTGAAGAATAATAACATGGAGAAAAATATTAAATTTAAAATAACTTTATGAATTTTAAATGACACTTGTGAATTTTGCACCGAAAATTTTGTTTCAATATAAGATATGTACGTTCAAATAAAATAAAATAAATAAATATACTTACTTCCGCATCTGAAATAATAAACTTAAGTTAATCGAAAAGTAAAAAGTAAACATTTCTTTAAAAAAAAAAATTCTTAATCCAATTCCAGCAACGAATATTCACGTGTTAACTGCTCGCCGCCCCAAGTCGCTCACAGGTGTAGAAGCTTGAGTTATATATATATATATATATATATATATATATATATATATATATATATATATATATATATATATATATATATATATATATATAACTTCAACTTCATCCCACCATTATATATATATATAAGTACTTTCGATCTTCTCCAAGATCATCTTCAGGACAAACTGATTGCAACTGCGATAAAATCTGCATTCCGTTGTGATGGTGATTTAAAAAAACACGCGCAAACGAAAGTTATTTTTAATTTATTTTTTGTAGTTATGTAATTTTTTGCATTAATTTTTTGCAATTAAACAGACACACACACAGATATATATATATATATATATATATATATATATATATATATTATAAATTAATAGATTTAAAATATGGTTTTACCGCTACACAGTGATAACCATGGTTATCACTGTGTAGCGGTAAAACCATATTTTAAATCTATTAATTTATAATATTAATGCTCTGTAAAATTAAATTTACATAGAGCACTATTGTGTAAAAATAAAAATATCTATAAGAACACCAGATTTTATATCTTACTGTTCTTTCCTTTTTATTTATATATATATATATATATATATATATATATATATATATATATATATATATATATATATATATATTGTTTTTTAAAATATATTATCATTGAAACACCGAAATTCCCATGTTTCAAAACTGAAACTTCAATTCAAATTCAATCATAAAAATTAAACTTAAAATACAAAGTTCCGTTCCATTATCAAGCGATGCTAAGAATAACTTTTTAGAAATTGATGTACTTATAAATTATATAAGTCCAGACACTTTTGATATTTTGAGATGTTGGGGTTAAAGAAAATTCAATATCTTTTTAATTTTAGGGTTGTTAAGATTTAACTTATTTAGAAAACTCATGTGTCTAATGTATTGTAGCTATCAAGTTGGTCAAGTCAAGGTGGGGGCTGGTGTATCTGTCTATTGACACGGACTTTCTTTTTTTGAAGTAGAAATTTGTGGTAGTGTCTTTGTTCCAAAACATCTTCTGGGTTTCAATAGCAATTCATTTGTCATTTTTATTTTTCATTTAATTTTTATTTTTATATAAATTTAAATTTACGATTTTTTCAAAAGAGGGCAGGGGTTAGGCATTTAAATATTATTTAGTCACTTTTTTAATATCTATATTTTTATTCATACCGACTATTAAGATATTATATTTAATTTATTTACTAATTGAGTACATATAAGGTAATGTTTAAATTAATATATCGGAATCTAATCATGTATTAATAAAAATCAATGCTAAGAACTCTGAATTATAAATCTCATTGTTCTTTCCTATTAATTAATATGCGTGTGTGTGTGTGTGTGTGTGTGTGTGTGTGTGTGTGTGTGTCTGTGTGTTACCATAAAAGGATGCCGTAATTAATATGATTAATTATTTTACGTATTAAGTAAAATATTTAATAAAGGAGTTTTTTTATTTTCAGGTGAATCTGATAGTCATCCGACCAACAGCCCAGGCGATTATGGCGTTAGCATTTGGCTATTATATAGTTCAGCCTCTCTACCCGGACTGTAACCCACTTCCAGGTGTAGTCAAGATTCTAGCGGCAACTTGCATCAGTAAGTAAAAACTTCCGTTTCGTTTTGCATACAAAGCAAGATAATAAAGCCTCTAAGACACAAGTTTTAACGGCTTTATTGCCTTGCTTTAGAGTAAAGCAGTGGTGCCCAACCGATTTTGGGCCATGCCCCTCTTTGGTATTTCTAAAATTCTGGTGCCCCTCTGTGATATTTCTTACATATTCAAAATTTTACTGCAATTCACGGGAAGGAAGCTTAAAAGGCTATTAACTTGGTCTTTAAACAAGCCTCCAAAGACCATGGCGTCTATGAAAGAGAAAAATTTAAAAACACTAAAAAGCAGTTAAATATATATAGTTTCAAAATATATAATAAATAACTGAAAGGCAGAAATATAAAATATTTGAATGAAAGCTTATTCTGTAATATACTTTGATCATTTTTATCCTGAAATAATAATGCAAAATGAAATTTGATCTCATCACAAAATGACTGTAAGTGAGATCCTTGTGTGTCATGCCTGCTACAGATAGATTTTATATTAGGCACCGATTTAGTCAGCTTAAGCCTCAAGTCTTCTCGTTTAGTGATATCCAGTCGATTTCTTTTCTTCAATAACAAATCATTAAAGCCATATTCAGCTAAATATGAAGATGAAAATGATAACAAATTTCTTGCAACGGGGGTTGAATTTGGGTATTTAGTTACTGTCTCATCTGAAAGCCATGTCATAACACCTTTTAGATTGAATAAAGTTTTAACAAACTGACTATTTTGCATCTCGGACAGTTCTTCTTGCTACTGCATCGAAAAGACAGAAATATCCACTAGCATTGGCTGCATCACCCATGTTGGAAAATCAATTTGTTTTAGATCAGAAAGAAAGGTGCACATCCTATGCATGTCCCACCAGAATATTACCATGCTTCACCGGTGGGGCATGCGCCCTGCATTGGGAATCATTGGTGTAAAGAAATAATAGAAAATTAAAAACACTATTAAGGAGAGAGAACAATAAAAAAAAAGCAATTAAGAGGGCATAAGATAGCGATTGGTATTGTATTCAAATTTTTGAAGATCAAAATCGACGAGGAATCAGGAAAAGAGAGTTCCACAAGCGAAAAGAGCGGTAGAAGAAACTGTTTCCATAGAACGTACGGTTGCCATTCCGACTCTATAATGATGAGACCTTGCCGCCAATCTAGTACTGAGCTTAAATTCATAAAGTCTAAGTGCCATGAAAGTATTTATAGAAAAAGGCGGTGGGCAACTACGTTAGGGCGATGGGAAAGTAACTTAAGCCGAGGTGCCAGGTTAGGAGAAATAACATTGCAGATTCTTCTTTAGATTTTATCAAGAATCTCTAAAATATATATTAAGAAGCAGCAGACCAGATGTGACAGCAATAATCAAAGCAAGGTCGAATGGTAGACTTATAAATGTGTAAGATAGATTCTGGTGAGAAATTATTTGTTTTGTATTTGGCCCAAGTTAGATGAAAGAAAAAAAACTCACAGTGTTTATTTATATTTGCCGCTAAGAACAAAAACGGCCCATTTAAACTTTTAAAGTTGTAAAAATACAAACTTTGAAAAATTTATGGTTGTTTTTCTGTTTCAATTCATTTGTGGCTCCTGAAGTGGCTCTGTAAACCGAGTCTCTAAGTACATTGTCTTTTTTTTTTGTTGTTTTTTTACTACTAATGTTCACCTACTATAAGGCCCAAGAACCGCTGAAGGTAGAATGTTACTGTGTGGTGTTGTATGAGCGTAAGAAAGGGCAAGAATTAAAGTTCCTCGGCCTATGCAGGAAAGATAATGGCTAACTCTAGACTTGAAGTGGTCACGATTGTTGTGAGTGGCAAAACACAAACGAAGGAACAAACTTTAGAAGGAACCGGAAACCCAGTCCTAAACAGGAAACAAGGGATAAAACTCTACTCTTGTTCAAAAGACCGAGGAAGAGTGTTTATTAGACCAATAGGTGAACCTATCTACTCCTATTGGGGTGGAGAAACCAAATAATTAGTGAATAAAATTTAAGAGTTCAGGCGAGCACGTTTAAAGTAGAAATCTGAATATTAATTTTTTGACGCCGGCCCTTTTTCGAAGTTTGTAGAGATTCGGTTGGCACACCAACGCGATCGTTCGGCAGCCATATTCCTCTTATTTCTTTTGTCTGATCTTGCACCAATGGAGGTTAGTTTTGATTGCATCTTTGTATCGTTTCTTTGGTCGGCCTTGATTGTCTTCAGACCCATAGCAGCTTTTCGTACACCGGGTGCCTGGGAAAAGCGAGTTTGCTCCGTACGCGCCAGTCCATCAGAGCATTGATTAAACGCTGACCGAGTTTCACGGTCCAAAATTGTAAAGTTGGTAAATCAATCTTGTAACGTTTGTTTGTTTAGCGGCATATCAACTCCTTATGGGTCATTTAATGCTGAAATTAAATTTTCTGAGGAGCATCAGTAATTTCTTTTACGAAATAGCATTGCTGGTATTTTGAATATAATTTTGTTTTATACTCTCATGACAGCATTTCTTTTGGGTGAAACGAATTGTTACTGCATGCAAATCGGCAAAATACTATTTATTTGCACATTTTCACTTCCATCAATATAACACTTGCCAAAATCAGGCAACAACCAAACGCTTCTGATAAGGTAGAGTGACACTCAATTCTTTCCTACAAATAGATAACTTAGTATTTCGTCCATGGCAGTAAACAGGGTAACATGAGATAAGCTGATTGCAAGAGTAAAATCTAAATGATTCTTCACAATTTCTATAAATGTATATCAGTGTATAATGCATATATTATTATTATTATTATTATTATTATTATTGTTGTTGTTGTTGTTGTTGTTGTTTTATTTCCTTTGGTTTCTGGTGTTTACTCATTTCTTTCCGGGTCCCGACCAGAGACCTAAGGTGAGAAGTGCCATCATGACATTTACCAGTGAGCAGTTTTGAAATAAAAAAAATCGCACATATTTTATATACAGTGTAACCCGGATATAAGAGAGTTGTCGGGACCGGAGAATAAGTCTCTTATATCCGGTTTTCTCTTATATCCGGGTTTGGTCTATTTTGTTTAGGTAAGTATGGCTCTAATTTGGGACCAGAGAAAATCTATCTTATATCCGGGTTTCTCTTATATCCAGGTCTCTTATATCCGTAGATAAAACCCTTCGTAAGGTGTGGGCTGTACTTTTGAGTACCAGGAATTCCTTCAATGAGTCTATTATAATCTTTGCCAATCAATCCGTGTGCTCTAACTACAACTGGAATTATTGATGTCCTCATGCGCTAAATTTTTAAGATTTCGATTTCAAGGTCCTTGTATTTTGATAATTTTTTTTAAGATCTTCAAAGATACATTGCAGTTTACAGGGACTGTCATAACAATAAGGAGGTCCTTTTTGATTTTGCTGTCTCTAATCACAGCATCAGGGCGATTATATTTGATTGTTTTGTCTGATTATTATCATTATTATTATTATTATTATTATTATTATTATTATTATTATTATTTGTGTATGTTATTTTTCCTGCTTTGTATCCTGTAGGGTTGGGTCCAAACTTAGGCCCTATAAGAGAATTGTTATTTAATTGATAGCACTGGTATATGGGATTTTCCTAGTAAGGTGATCTTCTGGGCAACTTGTATGTTGATGTTACCTGGGATACTGTTAGTAAAATTGTCCATTCCTTTTCTCACGAGGCCAAGAGATCCGATTACTGTTGGTACAGTCTCAGTCTTCATTCCTCACATTCTGTTAATCTCGATCGTCAGGTTCTTGTATTTGGACAATTTCTCGATAATTTTCATGGAGGTTTTTCTCTCAGATGGTACTTCCTGAATTTCTTGTCTTTTATGATAATATCCGGTCTGATGGCTTTTATTTCCCTTTCAGTTTGAATTTGCATGTCGCAGAGGATAGTTACATCGTTATTTTGGGTAACTGTGTCTGGTTTGTGGTCATATCATCTCTCAGTGGTTTCGATTTTGTGTTTCTTGCATATCTTCCAGTGAACATATGTCGCTACCTTGTTATGTTTGTGGGTATATTCATTTTTTGCCAGTCCCGGACATCCGGAGATAATATGGCCGTCAGTTTCATCATATTTTCCGCAGATATCGGAACATTTCGGGTTAGTTCCATCCTTGATTATGTGACAGTGATAGGATCTGGTTGCGAGGCTTTGGTCTTGAGCTGCAATGATTAGCTTTCAACCCGCTGATCCTCAGCCACTGATGTGTTTTCTGTTGGCCCACATCTGCTTTTCTCGCTCTTTTTTTAGGCATTTGCCATGCAACGTCACGTCCTCTCAGGTTTTTTGGGGTTTTTTTTAATTTCATTTGGCCAAGTTGTTTTGCTTTCTGTTTTGCTCGTTTGGCGTGGATGGCATTCGCTTCGTTTTTTGTTGGCAGGATTTCAGGTATATTAAGCTGTTTCTTGAAGAGTTCAGATTCTTTGTTGATGGAGTGGATTTGGTCTTTTACTATTTGTAGAAGAGGCTCATTGGATTTTGTGAGATATGCTTTCAATCCGATTGTTGTAGTTTTTATAGTTGGATTATTATTATTATTATTATTATTATTATTATTATTATTATTATTATTATTCCTAAATTTTCCTTCTCTTCTTCCTCTTCCTCCTCCTCTGTTGGTTTTACTTGTTCTTCCTTTTCATCATCATCATCATCATCATCATCATCATCATCATCATCATTTTGTCCGTATTTTGTTTTGCGGCATATCAACACTTCAATGAGTTATTTAATGCCGACAAGATTTTCAGGATAGGTTCAGGATAGAATATGTAGTCTTTGTAAAAAATCAGTTTGCTGATCAGGTTTCATTGACGTATTTTTGTAAAGAGGTTTTTTTTGCCAAAAGTTAAATATATTGCTGGTAATTTTTTTTTCAAAATGTATTGCTGGTAATATTTCTTTATTGCTGGTGTGTTTACTATACAAATCTATTTTTCTGCTTTCATAATAACTATTTGTCCATAGTTGGGACCGTAACAGGTTCTACCACCCATGTCAGGGTGGACCTGGGACAACAGCAATTAAGACGTTGTTTCACGCTTCTCAAAACCTTCCGATCAGAGGCCTCGCTGCCGGATGTAGTTTATCGTCATAACCAGGACTACTGCTGTCTTTGCT
Organism: Acanthosepion esculentum; assembly: GCA_964036315.1. Taxonomy (NCBI): domain Eukaryota; kingdom Metazoa; phylum Mollusca; class Cephalopoda; order Sepiida; family Sepiidae; genus Acanthosepion; species Acanthosepion esculentum. Next base: position 11,186,652 of record OZ038519.1, on the reverse strand, counting down.
AGATTCATAGTTCATTGCAGTGAAGTGCGTCATTAATTTCCGAACAGTCTAACCGGTAAATTACAAAAGTAATGGTAAAATACGTCATTACTTTCTGAACAGTTTAATATATTTGTATTTTTATGTGTGGGCATGTGAAACATTAGAGAGTACGAAGGGTGATTTGAAAGATCTGAATAATGAATAGAGCATAATCCTTTTGAGGGATTGTAAATGAATAGACTTTACATGAAATATAATCTAAAATATTAATTAACAATGACAACCTTGACGTTGATACAATGCGCTGAAAAGAATGTGGCAGAAATATATTAAGTTCATGGGAAATCCTTTGTACTGCTTGTGTATAATTTTAGCCCACTGTACGTCATTGTCATTAAAAATAACAAGAGGTTACCCATCCCAACTTAAGATCCCAGTTTATACAATTATTAATACATTCCATGGATATTTGAACACTTACAAAATGCCGTCCATGTTTTTGTTTGGGTTATTATGAGTTAAAAAATGTAGATAAGCTTTTAACTTGAAAAAAAAAAAAAATTAAACTCATTCACTGTCTGCGTGGATAATAGAACATTTACATAATGCATTTAAACTTTTGTTATTATTTTATATTTGAACTATTGTCCTCATTTTTGTTATTGTTATCACAACGTTTCAGCAGTACCCACCGGCCTTCATTAGGTGTATATAAATCTGGGTAAACTGCGGGGAATTCTGAACAAAACCCTTTATTTAATTTACAGGGGTAGATTGTTCCTGTTTCACAGCCCATGTATAGTGAAACGTTGTGATAACAAAAACAAAGATGAGGACAATAGTCTAAATATAGTGTAAATAATGAAATTCAGACAGAATATTATTATCGTCACGTGTGTGGTTAAATTGACAATTCTTCCCCGTATTCTGTTTCCCTTGGTGTGTCACTCCCTTATCATGACATTAATTAATTCTGACAGAATCTGAAACCTGGCTTCTCTTACGAATTTTCTATCTTCTGCGAGAAAAAAAAATCTTTCTTCGTAAATGAAATTAAATCTTTACCCATTTTTCTTTTGTAAAAAAAAAAAATAATATCGCTCGGTCTGTCTTTCGATATAGCTCTTTCTCGCCTTAAGTATGTCCCGTTTTTAATTTCTATGGTTAATTAGTTAGCCAATTACCATAGCTAAATAGTGTCACACACTAACACCTTGGGTCTTTATTCTCTTCCTTGGATTGAAATGATTAAAAAAAATATTAAGTTCGGAGGTACACGGGATATGATTTTAAAGCATGATATGATGTTCCTGCTATTCGTGATAAAATCCCAAGAAGAATCTGCAATGTAATGTCTTCACATCTCAACTTTAGTCACAAACACCCCCCCCCCACCGCCGTAATTAGCTTTTCTGAGCCATTTCTATACATAATTTCATGGTAACTGTTCTGATGAGCTGTCTTCTTTGGTTATTATTCAATGGCGTTTCATTTTAAATGTTGTAATCTTTATCCCTCCACACCCAGGTAAATTGTACATATGGGAACTAGTTAGAACTACATAGAGACATTGAGGTATTAAAGTAGCTGTTGTAAGAATGGTAAGTAAGAATGTGTTGTTTTGGTGTAAGGAATATTGTGGCATGTTAGGGTCAGTAATTGTAGCTAGCTAAGTTTAAGATGAGACAGATTGAAGACCAGCCTTCCCTTATCGCCCCTTTTGGCCTTGTGCCACATTTATGTATAATATCAAAATAAATATTGCTTTCCTCTTTGTGAACTAGTTAGGTCTTCATACAGACTTGGAGGTATTATGATGGCTGTAGTAAGAATGATAAATAAGAATGTGTTGTTTTGGTCTAAGGAATACTGTGGTATGTTAGGGTCAGTAATTGTGGCTAGCTAAGTTTAAGATAAGACACATTGAAGACCAGCCTTCCTCTATCTCCCGTTTTTGGCCTTGTGCCACATTTTTTGTATTATATCAAATTAAATATTGCTTTTCTCTTTGGGAACAAGTTAGGACTTCATAGAAACTTGTAGGTATTATGGTGGATGTAACAAGAATGGCAAGTAAGAATATGTTGTTTTGGTGTAAAGAATACTGTGTTATGTTTGGGTCAGTAATTGTGGCTAGTTAAATAAGACAGAGGGAAGACCACCTTTCTCGTATCCCGCCTTTTGCCCTTGTGCCACATTTTTGTATTATTGACCATAAATACTGCTGTCCTCTTTGGTACCTAGAATGAATTGCTAGATGTAACCGTAAGTTCTATGCTCGTAGTTTCTTCTCTAGCACTTCTCGCTTTTGGAACTCTCTTCCAGCTTTTTGCTTTCCAGTTAACCTTGGTCTTTGATACAATACCAATCGTTATCTTCTGCTTTCCTCATTCTTGTTCTTTTATTATTGTTATGGGAACTTACCTATAACGATAATGGACTCTTCCTGACTCTATAAATACTGCGCCTCTCTGAGAGAGAGAGAGAGAGCTGTGGAACGAGTTGAGACCTAACGAGTCAAGACATATTAGTTCACTCAAAACCAGACTGACAGTTAATACTAACACCTTCAACTTCTTGTATTATATTTCTGTTGTAATATATCTTTGTTATTTACTACTCTTGTGTTCGTGTTGTTCTTCCTTGGTTCTACCTTGGACCATAACCGTGGTGCGAGGATATTAGACCATAACGGTGGCGACGAGGACTGAAGAAACAAACTCTACGCGGAGAAAACCTAAAAAAGTATACTGAGGATTGATGAAACAAACTCTACGCGGAGAAACCAAAAAAGTATACTCAAGAAACAAGTTCTACGTGGAGAATCTACAAAGAATCTTTTACTATCGGTCGTCAGTAACAGAGGCGACGTAGGTAGTTAGAACACCCGCCTCCCCAAAAAACAAGTTATACGCGAACATAAGAGAAAATTTTCTTTTTGGACACCAACTTTACAGTAGTAACAAAGACCTGAAGTCTAAACTAAAAGAAAAATACTTACACATAATAACGGTAAATATGGAAGACTTTAAGGCAACCATATTGGAACTTATGAAAATACAATTTGAGCAGCAACAGAAAAACGAACAGAAGCATCTTGAACTATAAGAATTATTGCTACGGGTAATAACAAATAAAGGGAAAAATTCCGAGAATGAAACAGTTCTCTCGCAAAATGGTATATGGAGCTCTATCGAAGACTTCAGGTATGCACCGGACGAAGACAAAACCTTCGCAGCTTACTTCAGAAGGTACTTCAGCTTACTTCAGATGAGTTTAATTGCGGGAATTGGTCAGACGCGAGAAAAGTACGTCTACTACTAAGAAAATTAGGGTTAGGCGAATACACTAAATTCGTAGACTACATCCTACCGAGGAAAATAAATGAGTTAACCTTCAGGAAAAGTCATAAAACTGTTAACAGAACTTTTTAGCCCAAATACCTCATTATTCCACAAAATATGGAAATGTCTGAATCTAACAAAAAAGGACAGCGAAGACTATATAACATTCGCTTCCATTGTAAACAAACATTGTGATGACTTTAAGTTATCTGAACTCAGCCTGGTTTCGACTAAAGACGCGGAGATCAGACGCAGAATTCTTACAAAACTGGAGAGTGAACCAGAATTGACGCTACAAAAATTGTCTGCAGACTGTCAGAGATGTATAAGCGTAAAGAAGGACTCGAAAGATATAGAAGAGTCTGGCATCGCTCACATACGTAAAGTATAACGACAAACACGTTTTTGTCCCTCCTCAAAAACAAACCAAACCAATTTTCCCTCCTCAAAAACAGGTCAAACAATTTTTTCTACTTTAAAAAGTCAATATCAGTTAATACTAACACCTTCAACTTCCTGTATTATATTTCTATTGTAATATATCTTTGTTATTTACTACTCTTGTGTTCATGTTGTTCTTCCTTGGTCCTAACCTTGGACCATCACCGTGGTGTGAGGATATTGGACCATAACAATTATTCTCTCCCTTTAATAGTATTTTTTCTTCTTTTTTTTCTCACGCTCTTTAACACTCAGTCACCTGTTTCGCCTTAGTGGCTTTATTGCTGAAATGATTTTAAAAAAACGTTGTACAGATTTGCTTCCATCTTTTATATTGTAAAATCACGAGGACATATTTTTGCGAATGATACAAAAATGGCTTTTCCTTTAAGAAATCTTCAGTTTATTTTTTTCTGAAGTGAAATACTTCTTCTGACATCTAATATTATCTCATTTAACAAATGTCAACTCTCGCAAGTTATGCTCGAGTTGCCATTCCTAAACGTTTCTTGAAGAGATGTTGAATATTCGTGTTGGCAAGGCAACTATATTTAGCTGGAGTCATCTCCATGGGCAATGGCTTCAGCGCCATTACGCTGGACTTCGCTTCATAGCAGAGGATTTCCATTCCATGAATGACAATAAGGAACTCCCTTCCCTCCCACCTCTTCAGGAAGTATACAGTTGTTTGTCTGGGATTCTGATAACATCTTTCCAAAGCTCACCTCTGATTAATTGCGTTCTGATTTTAAATTGGCTCATTTTCTCTGCATGGAAGCCGAGTCAATCATGTTGATGGGATGGGCGGAAGGGGACCGGGTAGAAAGGAAAGTCCAACAAAAGAGTCAGAAGCCAAAGAATTAGGGATGGGAGATCAGTGATCTGTCCGGAATGGTTGCTCTTCCTTCAGAACGAAAAAACAAAAACACAAATGACTTGGTATTGACAATCTTCGATTATCTTTAAAGAATTCCCATTAGAATGGACATCACTGCAAAACTGTAACCTCTTTTCCAAAATGAATCTCACTGAAACTTATTTTCTCGTCATTCTTCTTCTTCTTTGTGTCGCGTACCTTCAGGTTATATTCTATCATGGCTCTCCACAACTTCCTATCCTATCTTAGCAGTTTCTCTCCCTTTGCTACCCCGGCCCCATGCATTCCGGCATCCATTCGTACATGCTCGTCAGGCAAGTGTCTCGCTGCCTTTCCTTAACTCTTTTACGGTCTTGAATTCCAGTCGATTCTATTACATTCACATGTGCTAATACCCTTGGGAAAAGTATGAATACCCCCCTCAGCTATGGGCAAATAGCAGGACAGACCGGGTTTTCTAGCTTTGGAGTGCAATTGGTCTACCGTAGAAAGAAATGGTAACCTATAGCGGGAAAAAAAACTGCCTCGTTAGTCATGTATCGAAAGGTACATGATCGCCTAAGCGTGTATCACACAGCATTCCAGTCTTCTTTTCTTTGTTTCTAACGATTTTTTGGAATTCTTGTTTCGCTAGGCGAATGCGGGTTCGAATCTCGGTGTCGCATTTTCTAACCTCTTTTAAGACGCTTCCTGGATATTTGAAATTCTGCACTTGCTTGATGTTTATATTTCCAATTCCTGACTCGCATCTTGAACTTTTTTTTATCTTTTCTGATGTTCATATTCTATGTCTTCTTTCACTTTCCTTTTTTTTTTTTCTCGTTTTCTCTTACGACTCTACCTAGGAAGTCCTTTCCGAGTCGTCCACAGTGTCGTCTGCGTATTTCATATTGTTAAGATTCCTTCACGTTATTAGAAATCTTTTTTTAAACCCATCTCTACAATTTGACTCGTGTGTTCTATTTCATTGTATATCTAATAATGGTTGTCTTTCAGATAAAATATTTAACAGTATTAACGACTTTTTCAAGGTTAGAAAAAGCACATGCTTGATACACTGATATACACTTATATCACTTCTACTCAAAAATCAGAAAGAGGGCTTGGAAAACTTAACCCTCACAGAGCCATGTTGAAGGCAAGAGATAAGAGAAGGCAGCGAGCCATTTACCTAAGGAGATTGTCTGAAAGAATATCAGAACGGGGATGAGAGTGCTATCAAAGGCATAACAACTGCTAAAAGCCACAAGGGATGGGAATTTGTGGAGGGCCATAAACGCTTATGTAGGGACGTGGCTTGAAGAAGGATCAAGCTGTTATTCTGCAACCTTTGGTAATAATATTATGTTGTATTTTATTATCAAATGAAGTAATGTCAACGCTATATATTGTTATTGTGACAGGTATTATGTAATTTCTTTTATTTGCCTGGGCGTGGGTGATGATAATTGCCCACAACTTTCTCTCTTGAATAAAAGACAATCTGAATTAACTAATTTAATAGGTATACTGCGATATTTCGATTCAATATATTGGTTAATTAAAGCCGCTTAATACTATTATGGCCGAACGTGCCTGGAAGTCTTGCTTCGATGCCCAGTAGCTTGGCCTTGTGATGTTTTCATAGCACGTGGTAGTAGTCGCAGCGGTCTGGGAAGGTCGGTTCTGTTACAAGTGCTTGGTACGCATACACGTTTATCTCAGTGATGGCCTTGGCTGCTGTTCGCACCTGAATGAGGAGGTTACCAATAACGAACACATGCGTAAAGATATATATATATATATATATATATATATATATATATATATATATATATATAATATATATATATATATATATACATATGCGTAAAGATATATGTGTGTATGTGCGTGTGTATGTGTGTATACTCGCTAATGTTGCTACTTTTTTAAGCTAATATCACACCCGAGATATAAGATTAGCATAGGTACTGCTGGCCCTCGCTACACCGTTGACCAAACAATTTCAGCACGTCCGCTTTTCGCTAAAGAACAGCATAGCATGACGAAAAAAAGACCCAAAATCTAATAAAAACGAAGTCATATCGTCAAAATATTTGCTATTATTAAGAGGAAAGACCAAAGTAGTTTTTAATTATTTTTTTAAAGCTTTCTAACACGTTCGAAATTTTGGTTAAAAATCTTTTTTTTATTTTTACGTCAGCTAGTTTTTTAGAGTTTTTTTCCGGTGAAAAACATTGATTTGGAAATTTTTGTAAAAATCAAATAATTGTTGGATTTTAACGAAACTTTCAGAATTTATTCACAAATGAATTAAATTATTTTTGAAATCTTTTGTTTTAGAAAACCTTGGTAAAACTTTTTTTTTTTTTTACATCACTTGATTAATTTCATGAAATTTCGAGAAATTAAATTGTATGTCCAAACGTTTTTTATCAGTTAAAAGTAGGACTCCAAGGAGAATGTAAATCATCCATTTATTTTTTAAACTTTTGCTTGTTTTCTGAAAATCTGCCCGAATGGTAAACTAACAAAATTTAATAAAACTTTGATATTATTTAATTAGAAAACCTTTCAATTGCTTTTGTAAGCGAGTTATATTTAGGCCATTATTGTCCTAAAAAATATTTTCGATGAATAATGAATTTTTTACAATATTTTCATTTTTTTAAATTTTAATTATAAAAAATTATCATAATTTAAAAATCCTCCACACCGTATTTCTGTTAGGAGATTTTGTAATTAAGTAGAAACTATATTTACGAATCAAAAATTGAAAAGTTTGATATAAATTATTTTGCACCAATATTTTTAAAATAATTTCATTTTTTTTACTTTAACCATTCCCAGTCTATACGTAACATTATTATAAAAAGGTCATTTGTTCAAAGAGTTGTCCCTTTTTTCCAGATAAATTTCAATTCGTTATTCATTGCTTACATTTCAACAAATTTTGAACATCATCCCTTCTGTCTTGAAACTTTAAAATTTTAAGTAAGTTTTTAAGTAATATTTTTATTTGATGTATTTATTTTAGTGTGGGTCAGAAATTCTTGAGTTACCTCTATTATGGTATTTCATCTCAGTTATTAAATTTTAAAATTAATCTCAGAAAATTTTATAGTATTTTAAATTTTATTATTTTTTCATAAAGCACCTTCAAACGTAACTAAAAGTCAATAAAATATTAGATAATTGCCGAAAATATGTTAATTTATAAAAACTTACTAAGTAGTTAAAAACCAAGCAATAATGCATTCATTTAGATTTCGTAAATTTCCGTCAATTCTGGTCATCCATACTAGCTCTCCACACCTCGTAGCTTATCGATAACGTCAATGAAGAAATGAGAAAAACAGGACACGTCGTTATACTTGTTTTTATGCTATAAGTAAGTAACATTTGTTTCGAATCAGATTAATTTAACTTTAAATTTGCTAATTTTACTCAAATAACGTGTCACAAATATATACTTTATTTTTGTAAGATTTTCAAAATCGATAATTAAATTTTATTTTAAAACTTGTTAAAATGTAAGAAATGGCGGCCAGTAAAGAGATATTTTGAAATCGAGCAAATATTTGACATTCTCATCTATATAATTTCTAACTGAAATACTCCAGGGTAGTAGCAATAGAGCAGTGAGAATCTCGCCACATCCCGCCTTTGAGAGAGAGGGTTGGAGGGTAGAAAATATTTCTTCTCCAACAAAAACTCGTCGAAGCTTTTGAAGAGATGGGAAAGTGACGTCTGGGCAGCTCCTGCCCAAATATGGCAATAGTAATCCATTTTCGGACTGATATATATATATATATATATATATATATATATGTGTGTGTGTGTTTCATTGAATAATATAGACATATTTAATTTTATAATAATCCTTTCCAGTTCTCTAATTAGTTTCTTGATGTTACGTCGAAATTCAATCTTTTTTAAATATCATTTTAAATTTATCCGTTGTAGCTATGGTGCTTTTGAAAACAAGCGTCCGCAATATAAGGGAGCTAACTAAAAATGGTAAAATGCTAAATGGCATTAAATGTTGGTCAAATGCATTTTGCAAACGTGCCTCAGTGAATAATGACGTTGACTAGATCCAGTGACTAGACCTAAGGAGTTGTGTGTTCAATACCAAGGTGAACCAAAAAACTTGGAGAGTTGAGTTAAAGGAAATAACTTGGGCATCCGGGAAGAGGCATGTCACGTGGAACTAGAACAATCTACCCTGGCGAACGAAATAAAGAGAGCGGCTCGAAATTCTAATCACCTGAAGAGGCCGGAGCGTACTGCCGAAACGTCGTGAATATGGCGAT